>WHVE01000652.1:0-75429 GCA_015178995.1 Trichophaea hybrida | reverse complement strand
GTAGCAGGTGTAGAGTAGGGAGACCAGAGTAATACGGGTACTAGGGTGGTAGGTATGCAGTTAGCGGGAGACTGTCATAGAGCGCGTAGATGTGCTGTACTAGTACTTAGGTGAAGTGGATGAGAGGGAAGCTGTAGATAGCAATATCAGATGGTCTTGTCTTGGAACGAGGACTTGGTGTGACTCGGTGACCTACATGCTCAGCATCCTGCCTACTGGCCCTCTGACCATGACGTGTGAGCATAGCATCAGCAACAGAGCGCAGGGCTTAATTCAACATCCAACCTAACCTTAATAAAAAAAATATACTGGGGTAGGGGTAGGTGGCGATTCAACCATCTGGTACTGGCATGTGGCCCAAGTAAGAATCCCCCTGCTGTAGTAATTTGTGCCTGTCTCTTCACGACGAAACCCATCACCACCACAACCGTCACCACATCTTGGGCACCTTCACCTGTCTGTAAGTAACCCACCCGAGCACCTGTTTGTTGTATATCGAACATTTCGTCCTAGAGCATCAGCCTTACCAGTGTCCTCTCTGATATCAGGTCGTCCGACAACAGTTTGACAACTCTCTTATCGTCCATCCCGACCGGTCTCAGAATGCCCGACAACGATCCGAAGCCCGTTATACCGCCATCTGCAGAGACTGTCGGAATCGCTGCCAAACCGCTTGGTCCTCATCCCGCCGGGAACGTTCGATATAGCGGCTTTGTCCAGTTCACCCGGATATGTTCCTTTACTATCTGGTTCCTTACTTGTGTCTTGGTGTGAGTCGATGGAGAGCTCTTTGAATATGTCATGATCCAAGATTTGCTAAGTTTCCTCGCCTGTTTCCAGTATTCTGGCTACTCAGGTACGGTTTCCATGATCTTCCCTAGAAGTCCTTTGCTGATGAACTAGTTTATTGGCGCGCCACTTTATTTTGTACATCGACGATTCTACTATGCCTGGATGGCCCGGACGAAACAACATTTTGGGGTTGTTGTAACTACGATTACACAGTGGTGGTCGCCTACTGTCATTCGTGTAACGGGTGATCGCACCGTCAGAGACCAAATTAAACGAACGTCGGATGGTGGTCTCGAGTGCCGATTCCCCGATCGCTTGGTGTTAATTGCCAACCATCAGGTATTACTGGATATTTTTCATGCGCAGGCCCGCCATGCTAAATTTTTGTGAAGCTGTACTCCGACTGGCTTTATCTGTGGTGGATAGCGTACACAGCGCGAATGCATGGCTTTGTCTATATTATCCTCAAGGAATCACTCAAGTGCTACCTTTCATCGGTGTCGGCATGCAATTCTACGGCTTTGTGTTCATGGCGAGAAGGTGGGAGCAGGACAAGTCAAGACTACTCCATCGACTTTCTAAGCTCGCTTCTGGAAGGGATACTCCAATGTGGCTACTGATATTCCCAGAAGGAACCAATTTGAGCATAAATGGTCGGAGGACAAGTACCAAGTATGCAGAGAAATTAGGAATGGCTGATGTACAGCATCAACTCTTGCCAAGATCGACTGGTCTGCGGTTTTGTTTGGAGCAGATGAAGGGAACCGTTGACTGGGTTTATGACTGCACCGTTGCTTACGAGGGGGTCCCGTATGTCTCCAACTCTGCGAGATGCGAGTGGTGTTACTGATTACAGTGTAGGCGTGGAGAGTTTGGACAGGATTTATTTCACACTTTATTCGACATTCTTCCAAGGTCGTCCGCCCAAGTCGGTTAATATGCATTGGCGCCGATTTGCTGTCAAGGATATACCCCTGACAGATTCTGAGTTCGAACTCTGGCTGAGAGAGAGATGGATTGAGAAGGACGACCTACTGGAATATTACATGAGAATGGAAGTTTCCCAGAAGATGACGATCCAAAGCAAAACGGCACAGTAAGTGAAAGTCCAGAACTTCGCAAACGGATTACTATTGGGAAGCAAGAGAGACTGTTAAAATCACGGGCGGAACCAACCAACATGGGATGTGGGAAGGTCCAGTTGAAACAGAGGTCAAGATTGCACGGTGGGCAGACGTTTTGAGTATTTTTTACGGTTGTCGCGTGGGTACCCCCGACCTATTTCCATGTTTGGCACCTTTTACGGGGCTTTTTGTGTTGCCACAATAAGCATGCGTTCTTAAGCAAGGGCGGTAACGATGTGATGATATATCTACTAACATTTGTTTATTACTTTCTCCAGTACTGTTATGTTACTCATCAACATAGGATTTCAAGATGATTGCCCTGTCGAAGGCATTGTTCCTATAGATTGTGCTTCGGCGGTTCAAGGAAACAGTGATACTATTTCCCAAATTATAGACAGTATAGCGGCAGTTGTGGAGTTTATTTCCGGCGTTCAGAACAGTGGCGTTTTTTTCTCTTTGTTTTAGAACAATTGGACTTTTTTGTGATGTCTAAGTACTTAAGTAACTGGTCGCTACTTTTATTTTAATCTAAGAGTGTGCTCAGAGATACCTTGATAAGCCGGAGAACAGCAGCCTTCTACTTCTTCGCTTTTGGATCCATGGACTAGACCGAGTTCGAAATGAAAAGGTTCGGTGTAATCAATGTGGAGGGCAATTTAATGGTAGAGTGAAGCTTATATACTCAGACTTATTGTAGCTTACGATTGGAAGAAGATTGCAGTGTTCTGGCTTTAGAATAGTCATTTTATTATCTGACTATAAAAAACAGTGACTATCAGGTCTTGAAATTGCACATTGAGGTGCCATTGCTTATTCAGATTTACAGTCCATTAAACATGCTGAATACTTACCAATAAAGAGAAGTTATCGGCTTCATTTCTGATATTTCTGAATAGTTAATACCGAAATTGTTATTCTCAAAAGTGGATTCTTTGAGTAGATTAATTTGACTTTTATCTTCAAAAGTAACAGTAATAATTTACTACTTTTCACAATATTCAGTGGTTATAAGGATACTTGACAATATATATAATAAACTATATTACTTTTTCTTTTTTTCTGTCTTTCTATTAAGCTTTCAAGCTTGGAACATGATTTATTAATTCTTCAATGATCTTTCAATCAATCAATAACAAAAGTGAACAAAATTACCACCATATCAAATTTTAAAACCTTTGTAATTATGTTATATGACTTTGAATACCATATGAGCAAAAATTAAATTCTTCTGCCAGGTGGTGCCCAGAGCATCAGTAAAATGTAAAATGCACCTGGAGTATTGTATAATCATTGGGAGGCTTCCACAGGCTCCTGGGGACTTTCAGATACTCCCAGAGACTCCCAGAGCATTGGAAGGTACTCCAGAGCCACTGGGAGAAATAGCATAGTTTGGAACCCTTCTGGAGCTTGCCCCAAAGCTTCCAATGACTCCCAGTATGGGAATATACTCTGGAAGTCTCCAAGAGTATGGTAATGTATACCAGCCGCCTCCAGAACCACTGGGTATAGTTTCCGACCCTCTTTGGAGTCTCCAGGGTGAATTGGAAAAGCTGTGAATATGCTTGGAGCTCTAGCCAAGTTCATTCGAAATCTGGATAGTTTAGTGCTATATTTTTCAAGATTTCAGTGCACCTGACCCCTGAGTTTCGGTGTATCGAAAACTACTCCAAGAATGCTTGAAATGGTGAGATCATTGCTCATAAGATCCTCAGTGCTCCTGAATATCCTCAGCACTTCAGAACATCCTTGGCGCTCCTGAAAATTCTAGGCGCTCATGAGATTCAGTGGTCCTCATTAAAATCCTTACTGCTCCAGAATCTCGACACTCCTAAAATCTCTGGTGCTCCTAAGATTCACTGTATTCCTAATTCCCAAAACTTATGAGATGCTTGGTACTCCTGAGATTCTGGGCACTACAGAGATGTTTGGTGCCCCAGGATGGATATTTGCACAGGCCTTGAATGAATGTAATATTTTGTAACAATTGATATCTATCTCTTTGCAATATATATATACGGTTGAACAAAAACAAACCAGATGAGGGCGGGCTTTGATGTGGACCTGGAGAGATATGAATGAGAATGGCTTGCATGTGGACTTTGAGAGATATGGAGAACATGGATCTGGGGCAACCATATGGACAGGATGGATTTCGAGCCAGATGAGAGAGAGGTTGGAGTGGGATTGACACTTATTGAGCACAAGTAATTGTGTGAAGGATAGTGTCTGAAGTAGTTTGCTGAAAGTGGGGCAAGACAAAACACATGTAATTGGTGTAAGATCTGGCTGGAAAGATGTTAACCAACAATTGAGAAGCCAAGTGGAAAACTTATCATATGTAGGCAGGAGAGGTTGTACATGGCGGCAAGTAATGGGAGATAGTTAGAAGGGGGAGTCAGTAGCTGCAGCTGGCTGCATAGTGCGATGGCTAGACAGAGTATGAGTATATTATATTCAAGGCATCGTTTGAACCACCTCAGGGCGGCAACCCTATGACTCCGTTAGCCCGTGGTCGATGGCCACCGATTCGAAGATAGTAACTCTATAGTCACAGTCGGGCGACCGTCGCCATGTTTTGTCATCACCTTGAATGACAATATCTGCACAGCTTACAATAAAACACCGTACTCTGCAGTAATTCTTCGATACTGAGGAATATAATTTCGTGTTATCACGACAATCGGTTGGTCTAACGCTACAGTTTATCTCATTGCTCTTGAATGACTATCTTAACACTCTGCAGTAGTGCTCGATGCTGAGGAATACAATTTCTTTTCATTACGAGGATTAGTATTAATTTAGATACCTCGAATCACTAATACTAAAAGTCTATGACGCCATGATTACTGTCGAATACTGCTCAATACCGGTCATTATCATTCACTACGTTACTTTTGGCTTTGTCCGATAATTCGAGTTGTCGCTACATATCATATTTCCGTTCGAACTCCATGACGCCATGATTACTGTCGAATACTGCTCAATACCGATCATTATCATTCACTACGTTACTTTCAGCTGTATCTGATAATTCTAGTTGTTGCGTATCATATTTCTGTTCCAACTCTATGATGCTGTGATTACTGTCGAATACTGCTTAATACTGATCATTATCATTCACTACATTACCTTTCTCTGTGTGATAATTCTAGTTGTCATATTTCCGTTCTAACTCTATAATGCTGTGATTACTGTTGAATACTGCTCAATACCGATCATATAATTCACTACGTTACCTTTGGCTGTGTCTGATAATTCTAGTTGTTCGTTACTTGTCATATTTCCGTTCTAACTCTATAATGCTGTAATTACTGTCGAATACCGCTTAATACCGATCATTATAATTCACTATATTGCTTTTGGCTTTGTCTGATAATTCTAGTTATCGATACTTGTCTTTATTGTTATTACCATTTTGTATCAATCAGTATTGGCCAATATGACTACTACCTGAGAACAACCTGACCTCCGAGTGACATCGTTTGATTCTACTACAATGCGTCACCTTTCCTTTCCCTTCTACTCCATCGCTACCCATGTCACCATGAATATGATTCCTTCAGCCTATCTTCCGCATCATCGCTACAACATATATCACCAACTATTATGGCAGACTCGGATGAAGTTGATTATCGGTCACCGTCCTCAGACTGAATTCACTCCAGTAATACAGCCTAACCATTTTCTCAACCACCGTATACTGACATTTAACAGCCACGTAGGCAACAACGTGCGAGGCGAAGACGTTCCTTCAATCAAGAAACCCAAGTTGGTAATCTTCATCATCCAATACTGTGGGTTACTGACTACTACAGACTAGTCCAATCATGCCGAGGATAGGACCGGGATGTTGGTTCCGAATCCAATGGTGAAGGTTCTGAGGGTCAGCCAACGAGCGTACAGCAGTCTGCCCGCGGCCCACCCGGAATCCCAAATAGAGCAAGACGAGTATGAACTGATCATCTGTCTCGTTGGTACGCTCACCGAGCTGACTATAAAAGGGTGCTTCTGAAGAAGAGGTCTATGATTTCCCTGATGAGGATAATGATATTTTCAGTAAATTCGCAGACAAGATCATTGCCATGGCTCAAGATCTAGTGCGGCAGAACTCCAAGTACTCTACAAATGAATTCTAGAACAGTCCCTGAACATTACAATTGCAGCAGCCAAACGACTTCGTATCAATAAACTGTCAGGCTGGCAGGTGGCTATGCGTGAGGAGAAAGGGCTTGTAGCTACAGAGCTCAAGCAGCCCGTATCTGGCAAAGGCTACAAAGGAAGAAAAGGGTTCGATGGTCGCTACTCTCAGCATGTTGCAGATGTGTACCAAGACCCTAAGAGAGAACTACATAAAGAGAGCTGAGGAGATAAACGAGGAGGGGAGAGTAGGTCTTTGACCTTGCTGAAGTCTACACAGAAGAAGAGTCTGAACCGGTTAACAAAGTTCCTTCATGAACTTGCAGGAAATGAGGTGCACCTGATTGTCATGGCTGTTCCCTCAAAAGCAAAGCCAATTCTTTTCACTTCCGCGGTTTTGGCGGCGCATATTACAAGCTCATTGTAAGAGCGGTCGTGGTCAAGATGACTTTATTACAACCTGCGAGGGTGGAGCACTATTGCAAGAAGCAGCCAAAGCAACTACAAGCACGTATAACAGCACCTCTGGAAGAAATCTCATGCGTTCCGAAATTGTCCAAATGCTGAAGGAACTATTAGTAAGAACATATACTTCCTACTAAAAGGCAATGCTGATCAAAGGTGTGTATATTCATAGACTCCAAGTACATTCAGCAGACACTATCCAAACTATTCCGAGGAGCAGGCTAGTTGGATTTCTGCAGCAGAACAAGTTACAATGGAGTACCCATCGGCATTTGGGATACGCAACAGGAAATTACGAACAATATACTGTCTGAGGTTTTGGGTTTGATGAAAATGACCCAGCTGCTTTGAGGGCGAAAACACTGAAGTTAGTGAAGGGATAGAAGTGCCTGTCTCGTTAGGAATTCAATGAAAGTAAGGATTGATCAGTAATGAACAGCACTGTCCTATATTCGCCAAGTAATGACTATTATTCGTGTATACGACACAATAGTAGAATACCCAGATATCATTCATAATGATCAGTATTGTTCTGTATCCGCTGATCTCAAAACTTATAGTTATAGTGAATACAACTAACCCTGTAGCAGCGGATATATGACAGTACTGTTCAGTATTGATTGTTACCACGGTAGCATTTCTGATACCGGAACACATGATTGCAACATTTACCATTAATACAGTAGTAACCAATATACGACTGTAGTGCTCGGTATCGATCTTTGCCTTCGTATATTTCCTATGCTCAAAACTTTGTTTCTACATTTACAACTATCAGCGTAACAGCCAATATCCGACAGTACTGCTCAGTATCGATCTTTATCAGTATTTTCCAAGGCTCGAAAATATTGCGTAACAGCCAATATTGGATAGTACTGCTCAGTACTAACCTGAATATCAAAAATCTTATTATAAAACTCGAAATGATGGTTACCTGCAATAGAAGATTAGCCAATATCTTTTGGTACCGAACTTTACAACCACTACTACTCCCTCAAACTTAACCAACGCACTGCGAGGGCTCTTTGGATCGCCTGCAGCAACAATGTCCTATGTTTCTCGACAGGCCGCAAGGCCAAATCCACAATCGTTGAGACCGGCATTTGGCGGAATTGGTGGTCGAAAGCGGGCTACAATGAATGCCCGCCAGGCTGACAATCTTTTAAAACGCCGAGCTCCAGACATTCGCCCCAAACCTCACTGGCTTCGATCAGTACCTGTTATTAATCACGACATAGGTGACGGCAATCTGCAACTTCGGAAGTTTTCGATCAAAATTCAGATCATATTTCGAAGCACCTCTGGTTAACATCCTGTTCAAGAAGAAACGGTTCCGTGTTGGTGAGAGGAAACGACTTTCAGAGAATTGGAGGGAAACTGAGCATATTCTGACTGAAATCCTACACCGGTGTGTCGAGCCGAATTTGTACCTGTACTCACAAAGATCGAGTTCAAGTACGACTACTTTCTTTACAATGTTGGACAATGCAGTACGTCGACTATTGCAACTGCCCTCTGTCGACCAGCACCTTGGTGAGAGAAGGTTTCTTTCCTGCAGCACCTAGGAAGCGCGAACTGCATTCTCGATGAGATTGTTGCAAGTACTTCACGAACAAAGCGTCAGGGGCTCAATATCCAAATCTGCTTGGGCTGATGGCCTTCTTGCAGTCTATGAATCTGACCATAAGACTTCTTTGCCTAATTTTGCAAGATCGGTAAGCAAAATACAAAAACTATCGAGTATTACTGACAGGTACTGGCTCAGCTACGGGATTGCTATCACCATTGGGTGGCTGTGCAGTATGCGCTAAGTACGGCTGTTTATCGTGATATTGATCTGTTCCAAGGAGAAGGGGAGAAATCTGGCAGCTGGAGAGGCTCGCAAACCTATGCCCCGCTTGTTTTGACATGGAAGAGGCGAAGACCATACAGCTTCCATTACTCTTGACGGCAATATGCAACACAAAGATTCAAAGATCGTTCATCTTTTGAATTCGAAGTATTCTCTCCGAAGTTGTTTGTCGATTATGGTCGAAGGCAATTTGATCTCGCTGCCAACAATGGCAGAGCATACGAAAGTTGTCTTCCAGATACAGCATGGTCACCGATTCAAAGCTACAAACGGATGGAATAGAGCAGAAGCCAAAACTGCCACGAAGCTAAATCTCGATGAAAGTGGCTTAGTAGCGGTTACTTGTTTTCACGGCACAAATTTGCGATTCTTAAACATTATATGGAGGAGGAGAAAGGCATAGTCATGCTATCCGAATGATAGAAGCTATTCTTGAGGATGTTCCTGAGATTCAATCAATAAACATGTGCTACGATGTCGCCTGTGTATTCGAGTCAGCATTACACAGATATAAACCCGAATGGAAAGAGACAATACGAGCACGTATCGGCCGCTTCCATCTGTATGGACACGAGCATTCGTGTCATGTACTATATAATCTCCTTCGTACCCAAGGATATGGTCTAATGATTGGTGAGGAACCTGAACATTTATGGTTTATCATCCTCCATCTCATAAAATCTGGGAGAGTATCTTCTGGCCCCAGACGTACGCAAAAGATAGACTCCTGTGGTATGTATCAGTACTGCCGGATAATGGACAATACACGTTAATACTAGTATTTGTTAGGAATCTTCAATGCCCTGAGGTATTTACAAAATATGGGCACAAATCTCGATCGACGATGGAAGAAAATGATAGCTCTTGGTGACCAAGCTTTGAGTACCAAGCGCCGAATCTTGCAAATGACAGTTCCCGATAGAAACGACCCGCCAGACGAGTATTCGTTACATCAGAATACTTAGAAGAGCAAGCAAAGGACCAAGAACTATATTATACGAATTATAAGTATGTAGAGATACTTCTCAATACCATCCAGTACTGATACATATTGAATGTAGGAAGCCAAGAGAAGATGATCATGATATTATCTTTGAGCTTTTGCAAACTGAGGAGCGTCTATCAGTGGCGATTCCATTAAGAAGGGCCCGCCAAACTGGACGACTTGGTTTTCAGATCCGGGAGCAGCTACTGCTTCTGCTCGGGATAACCCGCTTGATCTCGAAGCTCTCTCTCAAACGGCCGAGGGCGGGGTAGTGGCTGCTAAGCTATCATCGCTGATGGAGAAGACAAATACTACACGGGAAGACTGGGCACAAGATGGAGAGCTATACCAGCAGTGCGAAGAAGCGTGCATTGAAGAAGATACGCAGCATCCAGACTCAGATCATACAAGTCATTACCGACAGAACCATTGAATTGGATATCCTCCACCACCGCACCCGAGGCCATAAGCAGGCGAAGAAAGTCATTACACGGATAAACTCACGATGCGGCAACTCGACAAGCTGGTGAAGAATTTGAACCAAGAAACTGCACGGATTAACGTAAGTGGTCAAGATTTAGGCTTAGGCGATCTCCAATTGCGTAAAGTTTCAACCCACGGCCTGAGAGAGAGAGGAATTGATTGCGATTAGCTTTGGGATGTTGATCGCATGCTTTCAACAGCAGATTGGGCCAGATACAGCTTTGTACGAGAGGGTATTGAATCGTGCTTCCTTCTAAGCGCATCACTGAGGAGCACGATCGACTGCAATTTCATGCAATGAGAATGTGTAGATGGTTACAGCGTCAGTGTAATGTACTTTTCCGATTCTCAACTCGTCAAACGTCAACATTTCGCATGACGCACTTAAGTTGTTACTATTTGAGCGCTATAAGTCATGGACAACATGTTAAAGATAAAGAATGACGGCCTGTTATCACTGCAAAGGAAGCAGGAATTGCAAGGTATCTGCATATTAACGACGAGCCCTTGAAATCGATGATCATGAGAATTAACTTTACGTTACAGGTCTGCAGTTGCAAATTGCGGATATTTTGAAACCAATTCCTGTCCCGCCACCTCCATCGGTACCTGCTGTCAGTGAAGAGGAAGAAGTGGAAGGTGAGGATGAGGAGACAATGAGGCAATTGAGGATGAACTGTTTGAAGCGCACGGTTATGATCTAGAAGAGGAAGTAGCCGCTAGAATTATGATGCAGGATGAAATTGATAGTGGTGATATAGAAGATGGTATTGGTTCAGTCGACGATTTTGGCAATGAGTCTGAACTATTGCAAGACTTAGATTTTGATGATTAATAATAGCAGAAGTTTGTAATTGTGTTATATATCATGATCTGTAATGAGCATTACTATAAAGTAATGGTAATTACGTGGATGAGCTCGTAGGATTATTGATATATCATGATTCCTCGCCCTTATCTAGAGCCAGCTTAATTATTGGTTTACGTCAACTGGTTATCAATTACTATACAGGCACGTTCTTTACCTTGATATAATGGCCTACATAGACTGAAGAGTCCAGTACAAAAATTTAACGACTTGTAGTTATATCCATCTAGATTTAACCGATTCTGACCAAACCCATACTTGCTCATTTTCCAGCCGTAAATTCTCATGCCAAAGTCTATCAACCGAAAAGGAATGGATTAGGTGATGTACAATCGTGCCTTTCACAGAGATGGTGACATTAATGCGCTGTTGATCTATGAATTCCATAGAGTTGCGTAAAACATATTTGATGTTTCAGAATCGTGAGTTAACACCTGGACTTTTGTCAAAACCATAAACTATCAATGATTCTATGGCTATAATCTTCAACAAAGCTCTTGAAAACTTGAAATATAGATAGAGGAAATGCTTCATCAAGTCTACGAGGTTCAAATGCTGTAAAAGAAGTCAAAAGAGAAGCTCAGTTAAAATCGGTTAAATATATTCGGCACATAACTAAACATGCTATAAGCACTTTCTTGCATACTTAAGTAAGTACTACTCCTGGCGGTAAATGACAGGCATATTAACTCCTGTGTAGAAAGATCCTAACGTATAGTTTGATAATTCTCACAAGCAGCGACATTACAGTATGCATCAATACTAGCCATTACTGTAGTTTACTCACCAGTGACTGACAGACGCTGCGGAATCCTCATTAGTGGATTTGGAGATTTGGAGGATGTGGGTTCAAATGGAACGTTTTCTTGGTGTTTTCTCTTCTTTGCTTATGGACTATCGTGTATATAGTAGACGTAGAGAGGGAAGTTAACCCCTCACGAGGGCTCGTTCACGTCCCCACTACGTCTATCACCAGTTGCGACATTATAGTATCCGTCAGTACTTGTCATTACTGTATACTACTCTGCGGTAATGGTTTTACCATCGCACATCACACCGAGCAATGGACAATACCTCTTACAAGCCCGAAAATAGTGTTTGGTGATACTTATCTTTACCGTCCAATACTGCCGGATATTACTTTATGATATCAGTGATCTCAATAGTCCAGCCCCGCTCATAGCCGCTCCAAAACTACACTATTCGAGCAGTTTCGCCACTCGACTGAACTGGGCGGAATCTAGCAGCTCCGAAGCGATTTGAGCAGCTTTCTGAGGGTTTTACGCTGTGTACTACGATTATGTACACATACAGTGAGTACGGTAGTCAGTATCCTCATCGTCTGAGAACGATCTGTATACTTCAAATTGACATCAACATTCATTTTCAGAACCTACCCTTCTGCAACCTCACCGCCATAGTCACATGGTGTAAACCCAAGCGGGCCAATTAGACTCAACGATGACGCTGACTACGGTCGAGTCGTAGTCGGGTCGGGCTATTGAGACCACTGACTATATTTTGTTCTACTAGGTTCGTTTGCCTTTGATGAAGTGGTATCTATTACCTAGCCTAAGATTACAATCCAAAAGAGACGTGAGATTAATATCCTCACTGACTCCAATAGGGGCCAAGAGAACTTTGGAGATTGGCTCTCTCCCGCTTGAGATTCTTTATATTTGGGTTTTCCTTGGCCTTCTTCTTTCTCTCTTCGCGATCTTCCAAAAGGTCATCCCGTCGGTGCTTCCAAACCACTAACTGCTGTGACAAAGTTTTTTCAGGATCAGGACGAAACTTTTCCAATGGTTCCCCTTTGTGTTTGGGATATGATTTTGCCGTAGCAGCATACATCTTCGACATCTACATCTATATCAGCCTCTGTGAAACGTGATACTGGGAATCATGCACAAATACCATGTCCGAGACTGTTTCCAGTCCCATATTCTGCATTGTATACGCAAGATCCAAGAACTCAGCATCCAGCGGTGGATTGCGCGTTTCTTCAATTGAGATATCTCTCGCTCCTGATGGTAAACCCGGTGGTCCCATTTCACCAATCTGGGGTGAGGCTGATGAGTCAGGAGGTGATTGCAGTAGTTGTTGGATAACAATGGGATTTGCACGAGGTCTTCTTCGGTTACGTTTTGGAAAGGCGGCCGGTGGGGATTGAAATGGATGTAGCGGATTTGTGTGCGGTCTTTTTTGGCCCTGGTTGAGTGGTGAGGAGAAGCTTCCCGGGGATGATTGCACAGGTGGGTCAGAATGCATTTGAACTTCAAGCCATATCTAAAGATGTTAGATAGAATTTCGAAAACTGCTGATGAATAGTACCCGTAGAGTCTCACGCGGAACTCCTTTAAGCCGTCCTTGTGCAGTCCAAAGATCATCTTCAGTCAGGCCTTGTCCGCGGGCGTTGATCTCAGCTACAAGTTTATCTAGATATCGCTTCGTAGCCTCCGGCATGGGCTGTTGTAACATCTCCGATACCGATCTAACAGAGCTGGTGGCGCTCATGATTGTCGCTGTTGTTGCTGTTGTCGCTGTTGTCGCTGCTGTCGATGCTTAGTAAAAGAGAAAGGGGGTGGGTGACTGGCAAACTTAAGTCGCCAAGCCTTGGCACCATCACCATTGACGTTCCACTACTTCTCGGTACGCGTCGCTACTGCATTCCGATAACCTTAATCGTCCACACCATTACTAGTTGCTGCATTCCGATAACCATGGCTAAAGGCACTGTCAAGGTATGTGCTTATCGATTGGTTTACCGAATAAGGGTGAATAAGCGAATGTTAACGTGGCATAACTAGCTTGTCCATTCGGTAGCTCCTGCCGAGCAGCTCTCTCGTCACGAACAGCAGTTGAGGAAGCGAATTCGAGACAATATTCTCACTACCGCCGCAAACGAAGGTACCGAAATCGATGAGGAGGAAGTGAAGCGCAGAATCTACTTGGAGGAGTCCAGGGGCAGGACCTATGCTATTACTAAAACAGAGACCGATATCATCATCCATCACATTTGGGATCTTGGCTTGAGCGGCTTTGGTGACAAAAGAAAGATGGAGAAACTGTTTTTGGAATGTGCTTTGGAGCCCGGCGCTATTGCCAGACGTGACAAGATCACTGTAAGCGGCATTACATCTCAGTAATGTTCAATACTGACTTATAATAATGAAATGTAGACTAAAGTCGCAAACATCCATCGTACCTACCGCGAGACCAAGGAAATGTTTGAGGACGATGAGCAGGATGTTCCCGCATTGGCGACACGTCTTTCGGGCCTTTTGGATGCATTCAAGAACCGTACTGGTGCATGGGATGCTATGGCTGAGCATGGTCTTTACCCTGAGGATGACGGTGAGGGTGTAGAAGAGGAATTGTAGTTCTACCATGAATGAGTACATTAAAAAAAATAGTTTTACATTGTCGGGAATTGCTATCTGAAAAGAAAAAATGATTGCTAGTAGTGCACAGTATTGGACAGTAATCGGTATTACCGATCGGTAATACACTTTTACATTTCATCGTTATGATACTATCCTATATAGCCCAGTATTGAACAATATAGATCAAGTTCCAGTAGTAGTACACAGTATTGGATATTAATCGGTAATAAATTTCTACTTCACAATATTGAACGATACTGGTCTAGTTCAAGTAGTAGTGCACAGTATTGGACAATAATCGGTATTACTGATATATAATAAATATATTCACAATACTGATCGATCGATCCTGTGCATTACCATTACAGATATATATTCTTCAGTATCGACCAATACAAGCGAAGTTCACCTTCAGGTAAGTGAGAAGGGAAGAAGGAGACAGGGATGATACGACTTTGCTCGAAGAGACAAGGGACACCTGACGGTCACATTGGACAAGTATCGAGGAAAAGGTTTAGATTATGTCATGGCCGCAAGCGGCCGAATACAGTATGATTCAAACAAAACCTTCAGGTAAGTACTCAAAACTTTTCGATGATGTGCAGTAGTGAACAATAATGGACGGTAATGTTCATTATGCTACGGTAAACATTGGAATTGTAATACTGCCGTGTATGGATTGGTATTGATCAGTATTGTATATTATCATTAAATTTTAGTTTCCTATATACTGGTCAGTATCAACAACTACTGTCCATTACATGCAACGTTCAAAGTTTTAGGTCGATACCAGTCGGTTGCAAACAATTGAATGATATTCTATACTCTGATTTAATGACGAGTATCATAGAAATTAGAATGGATTGAATGACATGTACGTATCGCCCGATTGAAGTTCTATAATCATTAGTTCAAAGAGAAAGTTTTAGAACACGTTCCTGACAGATGATAGACTCGAGAGTAAGCTGGCACACCCTTATGGAGAGGTGGTAAAACCCACCAGCTGCTTCGAAAGCTCTTTCAGATCATGTTTAAGAGCACCTGCCCCTGGCTGCTTGCCATTCAGCTCACACTCGTGCAGCTGTTCTTTCAAGTCGTGAATCTGCTTGGCAATTCCACCGGAGATTTCCATCTTCTCAAGGAGCCCGGGGTAGTCCTTCCGGTAACGTTTGCGCTCATTTGACATGCATTGCTATTAGCCTGCCTGTTCGAGAGTAGATATAATGAGAGCGCTATATAATGTGGATGTTAACCTTTACTTGAGCTACAGTCAAGTTCGTGAGTCGACTAACGGTTGCAATTTGTTCCGTGTTTCCCTTAACATTTATCATACCATTTTCGAAGTACTCGCGCTGCCAATATTAGTTTATACATTATACAGCTATAACATGCAGTACAGACCACTACTGCCCAAGCCATCTTGCTGTGATTGTTACTGCCTGACCTCTTTCCTTTCGGCTTCCTTTGCAGGTTGGAAGCAGTTGTAGCACCTTCTTCTGCATCACAGCTGCTATCCGAAGGATCTGCTTGTGTATACTTGGCTTTCTTCATTAGGTTCCCACGCATTGTCGTTGGTGTCATCATTGGTGACAATCTCTGGCACCCTAGTGATGACTTTGGTTCAGTCTCAGGATGCTTCTCTGCTGTATCTGTATTCGCCGGAGTATGGTCTTCGTAATTATCAATATCTCCTTGTACGTGGTAGGTCTCCGTCACTTTATTCATGGATGCAACAGCTTTGGACAGAATCTCGTCCATTGTTTTCAGTGGTGGTAGCTCCAAAAGTGTACGGCTTCCGTCATGAACGTCGATGTAATAGTTTTCATCGCTGTCACGGTTGTCATTGCCAGCGTGGGGTTGAGGTGGTGAACTCGGTGGTGAATTCATTGTGATACATAAAGGTTTTGCAGTACATGCACGCATGTTTGATAAAGTGAGTTAAGGTGTTGTGCCTTCGGTGGTAGTTAATAAAGGATAACAGCACATGATATCACTCAACATCCAACGCAGCCAGTATTGGAAAGTAATGTCCAATACCGACCACTACACAATAGTATGGTGTGCTAATCAGCTGCAGTATATCATTCAGCAGAATATTAATCCGCGGCCCAATGGCAGATACTTATCGGTAGTTTATAATACTGATTTGTAAAGTTAATTCTTGTCGAATAATTAACGA
The DNA here is from genome assembly GCA_015178995.1 of Trichophaea hybrida. Classification (NCBI taxonomy): domain Eukaryota; kingdom Fungi; phylum Ascomycota; class Pezizomycetes; order Pezizales; family Pyronemataceae; genus Trichophaea; species Trichophaea hybrida. The sequence goes on along the minus strand of WHVE01000652.1, from coordinate 59,158 downwards.
AGATCAAAAAGGTCTAAATATTCAATCTATACTATGCAATACTGTTCATTACTGAATGATACCACATACTACTATTATAGATAGCTGGAAATCTTCGGATGGATATCATAGGAGGAATCAGACCAAAGCTATCGGTACAGCCCTGTACATATCGATACTGCCTCTTACCGCACACTAGTGATCATCAATATATACATAATTGTCGCTCTTACACATTACTACATACGTCTTACCGACATTGCTTGATTTAACACACATAGGATTCATGGTAAGTACTGTGCATGATGTCGGAATACTAGGCAGTAATGACATCTACCGTTATTGCGGTCGGGCCGAGTGCATTTTCGAGCCAGTGGGGATGAAGGGTAGCGGGGATCCGCCATCAAGCCGGCTCGCCCAGAGGCAGAGGCGATATGGGGCTCTATTAGAGTAAATACAGTATGAATAAATAACAACAACAGCATTTTCGAATTACTATCTTGTAAAGTATCATAGAACGGGGTTAGACGAGGCATTACTGCTCGGTACCGTACATGACGAGCCTGTATAAATGCTGCGGTCGGGCCGACCGGCCTTTTCGAGTTACTATGTTCGAGTCGGTGGCCGTCGACCACGGGCTAAGGGAGTCTTAGGATTGCCGCCCTGAGGTGGACTGGAATTCAAAAGAATCAAAACCTCATGCTCACGACACATTAAAAATACTTCGACTGAAAACTGAGGACAGTAGTTAGAGTACTCTGGATGATGCTTGCATCGAGTTTATTTACATTTGAGGCCAAGTGTGTGACACCCAGTGGACTAGAAATATCGGCGATTCTGTCGCCTAGATTCCTTCACAACCCAATCAGAAACCGAGCTGAGCTTCGCCGTTCATTGCAAGGCACCACAATATTCTTACTGGCTGTATTTTTATCGCCTTGGAATGGTAAAAATCCTGCAGAGCTTTGCTATTCCCAACCAACCATAGGGGACATGGTCCCAACATCCAGGCACCGCACGTTCCACTCCGTTTTCGTGGTTAAAAGTCAAAAAACAATACGAATTTGCGCAAACCACCCTTGATTTCCCTGCTGCTGCAGCTACAGATCTCTTGCCAGGATTGCATACTTCACAATCTAGGACCAGACCTCCCAACGGTGAAAGCAGTATACTGGTTGGATATGGTAATCTGGTGGGTTAAATAGTTGGTTCTTGGCAGTGCAGTGCAGTTTATAGGGCTTTGCGGTTCAGTGGAGTGCAGTTTGGCATCTGAAAATAAACTAGTACACCAATAGTTATACGGTTAATATGGATACCAGAAAATTCATGAAGAAATTATTCTGGATGGGTGAAATCTTAGTTAGACATCATTTTTCCACTATGAACTTGTTTACTGTGGGTCTAAGTTGCCTGAACTCAGCAGATTGTCAATACAATATCAAAATTATTTCTGCTGAGTAAGATATTATGCACTCTCTACAGCCAATAACTTTGCATGGAGCAGTTTGCCCCAGTTCAATTTAATTAAACAGTTAAAACCAGTACAAACAGTTTAACTAGTTCCAACTGGTTTACTAAACTCATTTCGCATGCAGTGCAGTTTTAATTCTTGAACAGTTGGTATAAACAGTATAGTGCAGTTTGGTGCTGATTTCCCAACCAGTTTCCACTGTTGGGAGGTCTGTCTAGGACATCCAGAAGGAAGGAGTTAAGATACATAAAGAATGCAATCATAAGATTCCGGATAGTAAGGGAAGAACTAAAGGAGAATGTAAGCTGCACAACACCAGGCAGGTTCAGTGATCATGCCGGTAAAACAATCAATTAGCTTTGGCTTTCACTTCTTTTACACTTGGTGTTTCTGAATCGAGTCTCTTATATACAGTCCTTGTCCTCCTAGCTACAGGCTACCCTCGGACTTCTTAGCTGTCCGGCATTCAGTTTTTATAACCCCTAGAACCCCAAGCCCTGAACCCTTGACAGAAGAACAAGTTTAAAATTGATTCTACTGGTTATATTCTGTATATGTGCTGCTACCATCACTAAAGCGGCTGTCATTTTTGTTGCCATTCTTGCAGCTCCCAATGCCTGGTGTTTAAATCTATTGGCAACATCGAAAACTAATTAACGGTACACAGTTTCTGGAGACATATTTGCATAATGTGCATCTGGACATTGCAATCCGAAGAATGCAATACATTTGAGCAAATGCCAGTGTACAACAGCAACAAACTACAACAATTGTTATACCTAACATAATACCCTCGGAGTGAGGACACACATGATCACTCACGACGGCATCGGCTGTCACTAGTCACGGAGGCCAGAGTGAAGTATTTCGAAATTGCAAAGTTCTCGAACTGCGTAGCATACTGAACTGCGAAGTTTTCAAATAGCAAAGCTTCTCGAACTGCGATGCTGTTCGACCAGCGGCGCTTCTCGACCAGCACAGTTTCCCTATGGTGAACGAATCTAGAGTGCACCGCTCTGGTCAAAGTGAAGCAAGAATTGAGTCGCTCCGAAACTCTCTATGCAACAAAAGATAGAGTATACATCGCTTCGAAACTCTCTATGCAACAAACCCTAGAGAACACACTGCTCTGAACAACAATGCTAGAGAAAGCTAATTTCTACGCAACAAAAGCTAAAGAAAGCTACTCTCTACCCAACAAAAGCTAAAAGCATGTGCTGTGCCATACAACGAAGCTACTCTATCAAACGCAGCCTATTCATCTGGAGGTTCATTAGATTGAAAGGATACCACCGGTCTGGAAAGAAAGAACTGCAGAGTTGATGCCATAAACGATACCAGCAGTCCGAGTATCATCTATTAACGGTAAAAATATTGTGGGCCCGGGAGATGGAGTTCTGCAGTAGTTGTGAAGATAAGGGCAATGGCTTGAATGACCGGTGGTAGTTGCAAAAGTAGTTGTACTGGTTCGAAAGTAGTTGAGGTATGGGAGTTCTAGAGTAAAGTGTGTAATTGGCAGTTAAGAGCAAAGACAAAGGTATAAAGACCTTTGGTTTCTTCAAGGGTGGAAAAGGCATCAACTTGAAGATCATCAGATCATCCATCACTTTTTCAGCCAGGAGAACAAGCCTTAACAATATATGCATTTGGAAAGCCATTTCTTTCATTGTGAATAATTTAGTTATTTCCATATCCTGAGTGAAGCTTCTCATCCGCTGCAATCGAAGCAAGTCCCGAACCAAATATGGCTACTACTTTGACTGGTGAACCTGGAGTAACGCTCCCGGTATCGCATTATATTGTTAGACAAAGAAATGCTTCTGAGGAAGGTATTATTTTCTACCCACATTGGTACACATCAAGCGGTCTTGGTGCTGTGTTATGTCCCCGAACCTTTTTCCGTGTTCGAAATTAGTACCCTTTTGTTTTACACCTCAGAACACCCGACTCGTCGTATGCCTCCGAAAACCATACTCATTGTACACCTCCGAACATCCAGACTACGAGGCATCGAAGCAGCTTTACCGGGAAGCTAAGGTTTGTTATCTGTTTTACCTATCCAACGGTTGCTTTCTGGAACAATCGTAATGCCCGAAAGCGGAGCTAGATCGGATATTCCGATGGAAGATACCTATACTGTGGTTCGAAGACAAGATGCATTGATTTTATTCACCGATAAGGATCAGCAAGTGACACAATACCAGCCTATTATGAAGAATGATATTCCGGACTGGTTCAGTCAGCTGTTGGAAGGAATCGATAGGGAGTTGGGACGAATGGATGCTCTCATTCAAGAAGCAAGGGGGAAGAAATTCAAAATATGAACTGCCATCCCAGAGTCGGTCCAAGCTTACGAAGGGCTTATCACTCGGCACAAAGAGATATACGATACTATCTTCCCGAGAGTGGAAAAGATCGATAGGCTCAATTTCAAAAGAATTCCGGTATAGTTAATCAATCTCGAGTGTTAGCAGCTAACGTTCAAACAGCTTCAGCTGTTATGCGAGCCCAATCTAGCGAAGCGTACGAAGACCTTCAGAAAGGTCTTAGTGAACAAATACTTCTTTCCCGTCAAGCCTGATATACTCTCTCTCATTTGTTTGATAAATGGGAACAATTCCAACAATGCTTAGCCCTTCATATACATCACCAATCGCAGGAACTCGCAACCATCCAAGTGAAAGCCAGAGAGGATGGCGAACAGATATCCGGGTTATATGCCGAAGCTCATGCGGCGGCTAGGAAGATGCAGGATGCACAGTGAGAAGCATAGAAATAGGCAGACAACGCAGAACGGGAGAGGAAGGCTGTAGACCAAAGGATGAAAAAGGACTTTGAGCGGAAATTCAAGGAGTTCACTAGAGATGGATATACAAAGCTCTCAGATAAAAAGATGAAAAGATCAGTACGCTCATTGGCCCAGTCAGTGTTGATACTAGAAAAAGATAATACCAAGCCAGATGGTGATGGATTCCACATTCGATATACGGTTAAAGATGGTGCTGGAATTTGGGTCAGAGCAGCTACGACTCTGGGGCCCAAGGGCAATGGAAATGGTGCAGAAGGTGTTTGAGGGAATCCACCTAGTGGCTCCGAGTCTTCCAGCTCCCGCTTGAGTAGCTCTAGCTTTTCTGATAGCGAAAATAATCTCCCACCACTTACACCATCTAGAGGAATGAACAATAGTGATTCTCGTTCGTTATCTCATCTCCTACCGCCAGTACCTCTGCAACCACCACAACCCTTGAACCCGGGAAAAAATCAAAAAATCGACCTTCCACACATGTTTAAGGGAAATCCTACGGACAAAACAGAATCCTACTGCCAGTGGATTTGAGGTGTCGATCGGTATATCAGGTATTTCAAGGACGAGGATACCTACGACGATGACAAGATCATCTTCGTCGGAACCCTCCTCCGAGAAAAGGCCTTAGCTTGGTACAATAACCATGAGGATCAGCTCAAGAAGCTTTTTCAAGTCGATACCTGGCGAGCCATCATCAGCTGCATGGAGGAATGATTCATCGATACGGATGAAGAAAAGGAAAACCTGCGCAAGATTAAAGAGTTGAAGTTCAAGGGAGACATTTAAGACTATGTCGTAAAGATAGAGGACTCGAACTACCAATTCTGCTTATCCGGAATTGCATGGCGAGAGGCTTTACACAGCGGCCTCAATGAAGACATTAAGGATCGATTATCCTTTTCGAAGCTTACACCAAACCACGATACGGAGTACAAATCACTGCTCGATCAAGTTGGTAGCCTATATGAGAGAAGCCTGCAAGAAAAAAATCAACACCATTACCAAGATCACAAACCCAAAGACAAGAAGAAGCAGAAGTGTGATGACGATGGTAATAAGGGGGATCAACAACAGAAGAACTCTGAAAAGAGTTCAGACTACAAGAAACCTTGAACGAAGTAGGGTCCTTAGCCTATCAATACGGACAATGACGTAGCCCTTGAAGGCATTCCTGAATTTCTACCGCAAGCAAGAACCAAACGTAGCAAATGCAAGCGCTGCAGTTCTTCGGAGCATCGATGGGTGTTCTGCAAGAACGCTATCAAAGCTTTATCCAGCAAGAAGAAGAAGGATAAGAAGCCTTAGGTAGAAAGTTCAACTTGAGAAGTAACCACCTCTTCTTTGAAGGTCAGGCCCAGGAATCTGGCTGATCGAATTACGATACCACCAGCAGCAGCTTCTAGTTTTTGAGTGCTTTACAAGGTTGACTCTGACGGTATGGAGATTGACGGATGAAATGAGTTTCTTCTATCTTTCGTGGGAACTCAGGATTGCGGTCATTCCTATGTTCTTGGAGGTACAGACACCTCTGGTTGTTGTATATGGATATAGACATCCATATTTCTGTTGTATTTAGGGGTACAGATATTCTTATTGCTTTTGGGTTTTCATTTTGGGGCTTACTGATGCGGTCATTGGTATTGCTTATGGGTTTTTGATAATAATAAACTTTTTTTTTTGCTGTTTAAGAAAGGGTGCCTAAGAATGAGTTCAATACTCAAAATAGGCTGGTCATATAGCATCCAAGTGTGACAAGCAATATCTTCGAACTCGATTAAACTCATTCGAATCTCATTCACTTTTGAATCAGTCAATACAACCCATTGCGGCCAGAGCTGTGTCGAGAGGCAGTTCATTATGGTTTCCACTCGAAAAGATCGAAAATGCAAGATTGCCGCCAGCACACCTCAACCAGAATCCAAGAAAACAAAACAACGACTCCCACCTGAACCGAAAACAGCTACAAGACCCCCAGTATGCATGTCGGCAAGCTTTTGAGACAAGAAGAACGTTCCTGTAAGGGTTCTCTTGGATACTGGGTGCGATACACCAATAATGTCAAAGCAGTAGGCTGAGTTGCATAGTATTCCATTAGTGACTTGACTGGAACCAAAGATAGTCAAAAACTTCAATGGAAGACAAGTAGAAGGAGCAGGTTGGCTGAATACCTTCCCCGTTACTCTGCGGTATGAATCTCTTTATTCCAAAGAAACATTTGGAATTGGTCGTATGGAGGATTCGTCCAATAACATGATACCTTACTGGTGGATCGTCAAGCATGGAGCACTCAGCAGAGTTCCAGAAGACAACAATAAGCTCCAGTTTACGTTGAAATACTGCTATCAACATTGCACAAAGGCAGTGGTCTCTTCGTTCTCAATCGAATATGATGATTCAGTTTTGAAGTTCGGTACCGACCCTCCATGGTTCGGGGTTATTGGTTCGATGAATGTCAATACGGTGCATGAGATTGAGGTCAATTGGGTTGAGCGAATCCCATTGCAGTACAGAGACTTCGAAACAATTTCCAACAGAGAAACTGCCAATACTCTTCCGCCTCATCGATTTTATGACCATGCCATTGCCTTGAAACATGAGGAGCAACCGCCGTGGGGTCCCGTCTACGTGTTCTCAGAGAAGGAACTTTCGGTTCTTAAAGATTATCTTCAAGAGATGCCCGATTCCGGAAAGATCCATCCTATTAAGTTGCCCACGGGTGCACCCATACTCTTTGTTCCAAGGCCACACGGAAGAGGATTATGGTTGTGCGTCGATTAAAGAGGCCTTAATCGTGTGACAATTATGAACCGATATTCATTGCCACTTATAAACAAACTCAGAGACAGGGTCGCTGGATCGAGGATTTGCACCAAGATTGATTTGAAGACAGGGTATAACCTTATTCAAATTGAACCTGGTGACGAATGGAAAACAGCATTTCGTACAAAATATGGACATCATGAATACCTAGTTATGCCCTTCGGATTGTCGAATGCGCCAGCTGCATTCCAAGATATAATTAACGACATCCTGCAAGAGCTAATCGATCATGGAGTCATAGTCTATTTAGATGATATCCTCATCTATCAGGAAAATGAAGAAGAGTATGTACCATTGACTACAGAAGTCATTCATCGATTACAGGAAAGCAGTTTGGTATAGCATCCGATAAGTGCGAATGGCACCAGAAACAAGTTTCATTCCTTCGGTATATTATATCGGGAGAATGTGTAAGTATAGCCATTGACACGATTCACACCCTTTTTAAATGGGAGATTCCGGAGTCGGTCAAGGACTTCCAGTCTTTCCTCCGGTTTGTCAACTTCTATCGACGCTTTATCAAAAGATTTTCAATGATATGCCATCCCCTAACGGAGTTAACCAAGAAAACCAATGAAAAGTTTGATTGGAAAGCAAATCTGTGAAATCAGATTGCCTTCGACATGTTCAAGAAGTACTTTACTGCGGCACCCATATTATGATATTTTGAGCCTGCTTGGCCGATAGTAATTGAGACTGATGCAAGTGATTTTGCAATTGGTGCAGTTTTCTCCCAAATCGTTGATGGACGACTCTACCCTATCGCCTACCACTTGCAAAAGATGGATAAAGATAAGATCAACTATGAGATCCACAACATGGAAATGCTTCCGGTCATATCTGCTTTCAAAGAATGGAGACGTTATCTGGAAGGAGCCATTCATCCAATCAGTGTATACATCGATCACAAAAATATCGAATAATTTACAAAGACAGAGATATTGAATCGGAGACAAGCTTGGTGGGTGCAAGAACTGGCAGGTTACGATTTTCAGATATTTTACCAGCCAGAATGTGCAAACGGCAAGCCGGACGCTTTATCCAGGCGTTCAGTGTACCGCCCTAAAAATGTGGGGGTTAGAGCTGAACAATACAAGAATTAGTCAATCCACCATGTTCTGAGACTCGATCAGTTGGTAACTTCTGAAGGGGAAACAGTACAAATGACGGCAATAAAGTTACGAGGCGAATTAATTGCGATTTCTTCTGCAAAGTGGAGAGCAATTCCAGTAGTCATGTTCACTTCAGAGCTCTTCGAAGCAGTGGTCAGCGCGGCTATTAACAATGGTGCATGGCATGAAGAGTACGTCCGAGCGATGGAAGGCAATCCTAGCCCTGACATCCCTTTCGAAAATGAAGCCCTTTATTATGAAGGCAGACTGTGGATTCCGGATGATCTGCAGTTGAAGAAAGATATACTGGAAGTAGAGCACGATTCAAAGGTGGCTGGACATATGGGACAGGACAAAACAATCGAGCTGGTCAGATGAAACTGCTTTTGGCTGGAAATGGAAAAATTTATCAATGATCATGTCGGTTCATGTTAGGGGTTCTCCCTTATCATGCGTATGAGGTACGTCAGGCTAAGTTTCCCAGGCTCGCCATGTGATGATTGGTGTCAGATAGATGAGGATACACCCCTGAGGATGTCTACTGATGAGTGAGCGGAAGTCCCAACATAGCTGGGTGAAATTCCCATAGTATTCCAAGCTCCTATACTGGGTCTCTACAATATGGGCTAGCTAACCCATGTGGAAACAATATGCATACTCGATCTGACAGTAACAGAGGGGTAGTCCTTTCAGTGCGGGCCAAGGCATGGGACACACCAAACCATACTGCCAAAGCAACCATAACTGCCTTACAGGGACCTTAGGGTCAGCTGTGCGTTATACATCAGACCAGTGTTACTCAATATCAAACTAATACAGGGATAAGAACAATACCCAGAAACTGCACATAGTTCCCCGAGATAATCGGACAAACCATCATATTTCAGTATGAGGGATTTTGCTATCTCCCAAGCGAAATAGTCAACGGAGATAAGCTAACTGCGCCCCGGTAGTTGGTTCTATCGAAAAGATAAGTGTTCAGATCTAGACTGTCAATCCCCAGCTCTATGGCATTTGGAACGCAATAACTGAGAGAGGGCACCCCCTTCAGAGAATACAGATAGGGCCCGATGACACTCGGTACATGGCAAAGTATGGGTTGGCCGCTCATTGAACCTTCGATTACTATTCCACTCATACAGAGGAAAGATAACTAATACGAAGTAATAGTCTAATATGTGTGTCAGCAACGTCACCATGAATGAAGGATAACCATTGGGATGCCTGGTGGAAGCTTACGCAACCACACGTTGTCAAACGGAACTCTCCGCAACCAACTACTGAGATCGGCTCTGATGCAACGATCGGTCATTGTACAAACACCCACCTCAGTGGACTGAGTGTTATCGGGATATTACCATACACATACATCCCAGTATTAGAGAAGTACCGTTAGGCCTTACTGATATACCTCTGACGTGGAAATATTCACATATAATAAGACCATGGAAACCCTCAGTTTAAACAGCATGATCAAGCTCTAGCAGCAATCCACAGTCAGAACTACAACAGCAGAAAACCACCTGAAATATCATGAAGTTTTTTACCTTAAGAATATTCTATTATCTATGTCCGAATACGCATGTGAAGATATTATTATCTGCAACGCTGCCTATCTTCATCAGTATTGCCAAACCGAAGCCAACCTCGACTTCCGGTTCGAGTTTTTGCGATACAACACTTAAGTGGACGATTATTTCCACTTCTGCAAAACAGGCGAGTATCCCTCGCAAGTAACTTACGACAAGTTGCCCGAAGACTACCTTCATGACTCCTACGACTTCTAAGGTCAGTGGCCATACCCTGCAAATGCCAGTAGATCTTCACACACCGCAAAGATTATGACGAACCACCATTGCAATACACTTCTTCACTTTCGTCCTAGTAATTAAAGTTGGACTATATTGTCATCGAGTTTGACAATATCGGTCTGCTTCTACCCACACAGATGTACCCCCATAACTGTTCATGCCCAGAGTGTTAGAGGAATAAAGCAGCTCATCATACTCACTACGGACTCCTCCAACCTCTCGAATCAGCATACCGCCCATGGCATTCGATTGCCTTGGATTTCATTATTGATTTACCAGTATCAGATTGTTCCTCATTGGTATGGGTTATTGTCGATCGCTTTATCAAAATGGCTCACTTCATTCCATTGAAAGCTGGTGAGAAGAAAGCTGCAAACTTGGTCAGAATATTCCTGAAAGAAGTATTCAAATTTCATGGCCTATCATCGAACATAGTGTCAGATCGGGAGTCTAGGTTCACCTCCACGTTTTGGTCTTCATTGGTAGAAGCTCTTGACATTCGGTTAAAGATGTTTTTGCCATTCCACCCGCAAACGGATGAGCATATGGAAAGAGTCAACCAAACGCTGGAATGCTATCTGTGGAATTACTGCAATTACGAGCAGGATAATCGGTCTGAGATGTTACTGATGGCAGAGTATGCCTATAATAACTCTCTCACCATCGCTACGAGAATGTCACCATTTTTGGCAAACTTTGAATTCGATCCTCAAATGAACTGGCCCATTGAAGCCGAAGCTAAGAATCTGGCATCCAGGAATTACGTTCACTGGAAGACCAGTGTGCATACACTTTGCCGTAGGAGCTTAGATCATGCACCAGAGACAATGGGAAAGTACCACAATAAATGTGCTAAAGAACCTCCGAAGTATTCGGTCGGCAATTCAGTTATGCTACATGAGAAGAACTTCAAAACTAGAAGGCCGTCTAAGAAATTAGAAGCGAAGCTTCATTGACCCTTCAAGGTCTTGAAGGTGCTCTCGCCCACAGCGATTAAGCTTGAGTTATCGAATCAATGGCGAATTTACAATGTATTTTATGTATCACTCATCAAACTGTACTGACTCAATCCTACAAAATCACCACCCTAGCTTGCTTCAGCCAGTGAGCAGTATGAGCTTGGTTATGATGTAGATGGCTACAAGTACGAAACAGGCTACGAAGTTGAGGAAGTCATGGGCAGCCAGTATAGGAAAGAATGGAAACAAGTTTTATACCTGGTTAAGTGGAAGGGATACACTGACGACGCAGATTGGACAGAAGAACCTTATGAGAACTTCGAGGACAAATGGTTATTGAAGGAGTATCATAAGCCAAATCCTCAGGCCGCGAAGAATTGCAGAATCGGATGGTTGAACTAGTACCTATTCCCCATGATGGGTTTTTAACGGCTAGCAAGACACCTGACAAAGGATTTGGATTTTTGGGCACAAGGGGTCATATTTTCCAGATCATGAATGACGGATGGATTTGATTTTCAGGGCACAAGGTGTCAAGGGTTCAGGGCTGGGTGTCGAGGGTTCAGGGTTCGGGGTTCTAGGGGTTATAAAATCCAAGAGCCGGAAGGCTTCAAGAGTCGAAAATAGCCTGTAGCTAAAGGAACAAAGACTGTACGCAAGAGACTCGATCCAGAATCACCGAGTGTGAAAGAAGTGAAAGCCGAAGCTAATTGATTGCTTTATAGACGAGAGAACGAGTGAAGAAAGAAACTTATCCTCCGCCGAACGCCTGGTTTATATACAGTGATTCACTCGTTCCATAATACATCCGAACTCCAGCTTTCTTTGTACACCGCTTTCGTACGATTCCGTCGTTTCCCGTAAAACCTGATTCGAAACCTGATTTCATGCTCGTCATGCTTTAGCCTCCATTCGAAACCTGATTTCATTCTCGTCGTGCTTTTAGCCTCCATTCGAAACCTGATTTCATTCTTGTCGTGCTTTATCTTCTATATTATTCACCGATCATCACTACACCATCGATCGTCACTCAACACAACCGTGACAGTAGCTCCCCCCTCTCCAATGCCGAGTACCTACGAGGTTCACGATCCGGGCTTGCCAGGTTGTTCGGTGTGAAAATCGTCGATAGCTTTAAGTCCATCTACATCGGTCGCGGGCTCCCAGCTGCGCTCGTCGTAGCCTCTCCATTTTACCAAATACTGCAGCTGCCTTCGGAACAGCCTGGAATCGTCTATCCACTCAACTTCGTACTCCTCTTCTCCATCCACTATTACCAGTTGTGGTGGTTCTTGCTTTTGATTCGGGAGATGATCCTGGGCGGCCTTCTCTAATCTGGATATCGGTTGAACGTCGTGAATGCGTAGTTGATTTGGTAGCCTAATTCTATAGGCCCATGGACTGACGACCTCCGTGATTTCGTATGGTCCAATACGTTTCCAGTCAAGTTTCTTACTGGGTCGGGCTGTCGATAGGTTTCTGGCATCCATCCATACTTTGTCCCCTCTCTGTAACTCCGTTCCGACTCTTCGGGATTTGTTGGCCTGTTTGGACTGTACGGCTTGGGCCCTTTTCATCTCTGCTCTGAGTTCGCTGAAAAGTTGCTGCATCCTTTGGGCCATCTGCTGGGCATTTACCTCCCGAATATCGTTGGGATCCTTAATTGGGTGTTGGCTGAAGGTCATTCGCGGGTGAAAGCCGTAGTTGCCAAAAAACGCGGAGCACTTGGTCGTCTCCGAGGTGTGATTGTTAGCTGCGAATTCCGCCAATGGTAGCCACCGGACCCAATCGTCCTGCTGATAATTAACAAAGTTCCGGAGGTACTGTTCCATTACCGCGTTGATTCTTTCAGTTTGGCCGTCGGTCTGAGGGTGGAATGCGGTTGACAATCTTCGTTCGATTCCCAATCTCTCGCAGACGTGTTTCCAGATTTCCGAAGCGAATTGCGGCCCTCGATCCGACACTATTGTTTTGGGCAGTCCATGTAGTCTGAACACTTCTTTTACGTACATTTCCCCCAGCTTCTTTCCATCCACTTTGTCAGTACAGGGTACCAGGTGTCGCATTTTCGTTAGGCGATCAACCACTACCCAAATTGCGTTGAACCCTTCGCTTTCCGGTAGTCCAACTACAAAATCCATGCTCAGATCCCTCCATGGTTGTTCCGGTATCTCCAGTGGTCGTAGAAGTCCGTGGGTTTTTCCGTGAACTGCTTTGCTTTGTTGACAGGTATGGCAATTTCGTATGTAGCGATCCACGTCTTTTCTCATCTGATTCCAGAAATGGCTTCGGCTCAGCCGGTCGTAGGTTTTAGCTCGTCCTGGATGTCCCGCGACCGGAGAGTCATGGCATTCCTGAATCCATTTGAGTTTGTCATCGTCCGTTGGTTGGATTTGTGTTTCAGAAATTTCCAACGGTTGTTCCTTATGCGTATATAGCCCTTCGCTGCTGTCGTACGGGCATTGCTGATACACCCTTTTTACCCAATTCCATAGTTCTTCGGCGCTTGTTGAATCGTTGTCCAGGTTGACCGTCTCTGCGAACGCCACTATCAGAGTTTTGCGTAGCTCCTGGTCGAGATTTTCTGTTTTTAGCATGATTTGCTGGGTTTTTTCTGCCCCCCCCTTCGGAGGAATGTCTCCTGGCATTCTTGTAAGTGCATCGGGCTTCTGTCCTTGTTTGTCTGGGCGATAAACGATTTTGAACTTAAAACGGGAGACAAATTCGGACCACCTTGTTTGCCTTCGGTTCAACAGCTTCGAAGTCATGAAGTACTCCAGGTTCTTGTGATCTGTGAGAATCCTGATCGGGTGTGCTGAACCTTCACTCTCAGGCCTCCATTGTTCCAAACTTTTAACTATCGCACATAATTCTTGATCGTAAATTTCGTAATTTTCTTTGGCGGGCGAATGTTTTTTGGAAAAGAAGGCCACTGCGTGTAATATTCCATGATCATCGTACTGAGAAAGGACTCCTGCTGATACATAACTCGAAGCGTCGGTTTCTAGGACTATCTCTTTTTCGTAGTCGAAGTGGGCTAACACTGGTGCCGTCGTAAAAGCTAACTTGAGTTTGGCGAATGCTCTTTTCTGATCGGATCCCCAGTGAAAGGGTATTAGCTTTTTCGTGAGTGTTGTTAGCGGTTGTACCACCCTACTGTAATTCCGTATCAATCGTCGGTAGAAATTGGCGAAGCCGAAAAAGGCTTGGACTTCTTTAAGTTTTCCCGGTGTTTCCCAATTTTCAACTGCATGGACTTTCTCCGGATCCATTTTGATTCCGTTTACTCCGACAATTAGCCCTAGGTATTTGACTTCTTCCTTATGGAACTCGCATTTTGCTGCTTTTAGGTAGAGACCAGCTTCCTTGAATGCGGTCATGACTGCTGTGACGTGTTCCTTGTGCTCCTTCAGGTTATCGCTGTAGATAAGGATATCGTCCAAAAAGGCTGTGCAGAAGATATCCAGGAAAGGTCGTAATGTATCGTTGATGAATTCTTGGAAGGATGCTGGTGCGTTGGTAAGTCCGAAGGGCATAACCACTGATTCGAAAAGTCCATAGCGGGTCCTGAAAGCCGTTTTCCATTCGTCCCCTTCTGCGATTCTAATCATGTTATACGCGTCGCGGACGTCCAACTTGGTGTAGTAACGGGCTTTGGAGAGTCTTAGCAAGGTTTTTTGGATCAATGGTAGGGGATACCGGTTTTTTATTGTTCCCTCGTTCAGGCCTCGGTAGTCAACGCAGAGTCTCAGGCCTCCTCCTGGTTTCGGAGCGAAAAGTACCGGGGCTCCGCAGGGTGATGATGATGACCGAATGAATCCCTTGGACAAGTTCTTTTCTATCCATGCTTTTAGTACTCCCAATTCTTCTCGTGAGAGACTTTAGATAGGTCCAAATGGAGGTGTGAATTCTTCCTGTAGTTTAATCTTATGATCGTAAGGTCGATGCGGAGGTAAGGTTTCTGCGATTACTTTGCTGAATAGCGGTAGAAATTCGTGGTATTCCTTGGGAATGACTTCTTCGAGAGGTTTGTCTTGTAGGTCTTTTATTCCCGAGGCTTTATTGATTTCGTACAACGTGACGGCGTAAACTTTGAGTCTCTCCTTCTTTATTCTTCTCATACAGGGTGAGGCGGCTACTGCGCAGATGTCTAGCCTGGGTGTCTCCGGATCCGTTGTTTCCATATGATTGCCCCACACCCATACGCTTGAATGGTGTTGGCAGTGTTGTTGGCAGTAGCTGCTTTCGAAACCGATCCTTCCGGCTTGGAATTTAACCGTTACGTCGTGAAGTTGTAACCATGGCAATCCTAGTACGATCGGATAATGCCCAAACTTTGTTACGAACGCTCGTAGTTGCTCCTGATGTGATCTTATTCCTATATTTAACTTGGCCATGGTCGTAATGGTTCCTGATTCGATGGGTCTTCCATCGATAACCTCTAACTCTCTTGATTCTCGTAATTCCTTCTCTTCTAACTGATGATGGCGAACAAAATCTTTATCCACAAATGCTATTCCCATGGCTCCGCAGTCAATTTGAGCATGTGTATCGATTAACCTGTCTCCGATTTTCAGCGAACATTTTACAACAAGATGTTTGCTTTCCATTAAAGACTCCTTAATTTCTGCACTACTGATTGAAAACTGCGAAATTTCAAAACGAGACTTAACAACTGTAGACAAAGGAGATTCGTGCCCAGCGCAATGGCCATCCTTATTGCACTGGTTTAAACTTTTCCCGACTCGACTTCCTTTCCTTTCCCTGCTCCCGAATCTGCGTCCATTTCATTTCCTGCTTTCTTAAACGGCGTTACTTCCACCTGTCCTGATGCTGCTTTCAATTTTCTCGGGCAACTTGCTGGAAGTGCCTTGAGTCCCCACAGTACATATATAGTCCTCCTTCCCTTCGTCTCTTTCTCTCTTCTGCTGTGATCTTCCTGCCTTTGACTGCTGAGAGGTCCATTGGGGCGGGGCCGAAATATCCTGCTACTGTTCCCGCAGGTGCAGTCTCTGAGGCAGGTTTGGTGTTGGTTGTTGGGTCGGACTTCTTGTATCCCCCTTCCCACCTTCCTGACTTCCTTTCCGCGGCCCGGGCCCTCACCTGAGAGTATCTTTTTGAACACAGCTTGACGAATGCGACCAGGTTTTCTGGTAACTCGGTGTGTTGTAGGGAGTCTTTGAGTTCGTTAGACAGCCCATTTCGTAATGCATCTAGCTGGGCTTCCGTGTTCCACTTAACGTCCGCTACGTACCTTTGGAATTCCGCATAGTTCTGGGAGAATTCGCGGTCTCGTTGTTTGAGTTTCAATAGTTCCCTTTTGGCCATTGCCGCTTTGTCTTGGTCTCCGAAAGCTAAGTCCAACAGGTCAAGCAGATCTTTTAAGGAATCGAGTTTTACTTCCCCTGAAACTTCTTCACAGTATGGCATAAGCTGTGCCATGGCTACTCCCTTGAGACGTCCCATCGCGTACCTTAGCTTCTTCTGTTCGGTATTGAACGTTCTGGGTTTTCCTGCTATCTTCAAAGCCAACTGCACCTTCCATCCCCTAAGTTCCTTCCTGTCTGTTCCTGAAAAACGGGCAATTTCGTTGCCTTTTTCTTCTGGTTCCCTCTCTTCCCTTTCCACTCCCATCCTTCCTTCTGTTAGCCTCAAGATCCGGGTTACCTGTTCCCGATTTTCTTCTGCCAACGATCTGAATTTCTCCATCTGCGCCTGGGCGTCTTCCAGGTCTTGTTTCAGTTCTGCCAGGTCTGGATGCCTTTCTTCCAGTTGTTGTTCCAGGTTCCGGACTTTTTCCACTAAGTCCCCATGACTGCATTCGGGAACTGTTCCTTCTGCTGCTGCCAGTCTCTGTGTTGCTAGGGTCGCTTCCCTTTTCCAGTTTTCTCTTTCCTCCGATAATTCCGATATTCGTGCTTCCGCATCTTTCACAGATTACCGTTCCTTCATCAATTCGTTCATCCTGCTGGTTGTCGGTAACCTGGCGAGGGCGTTCAACCCCTTTTTGACATCTTGGGTGTAACTTCGGAGTTGTTCTTCGTTCATCGCCTCCGTGTCCGCCTCTGTTACGTTTTCCAGCTCCTCTTGAATTGCCGTTGTCAGGGTTACATCGCGGGCCATTCTTGAGGATTCGCCTGACATCTTTCTGGCGATGTAAGAATGCTGCTAACGGAAGGGATCGAGGTCTTAGATTCTTAGGTTTCTTGGAGGATTTCGTCGATACTAGCGAAACTGTTAAAGGGTTCCGGTTCTGAAAACTGGCAAGGTTGACCGGCTAGATTGAAGAAATTAATGCGGCTATGGCAATTGAAGTCGTATGCCGTCATTAACTAATTTTCGAAAACGTTCGTGGGTCTGCGGAGGTTCCACAGGCAGGCTATGCAGATATGTCGCCAGAAACTGTGCACGATCAGTCGATTATTGAAATTGCCGACGGATCGAAACACGGTGCAGCGGGTGTTGCAAGGTCTGTGACAAAAGTAACAACCGCTTTGGTGAGGATAGCGGCACATAAACTAGGACTAAAACTGAAAATATAACCGGTAGAATCGATTTTAGACTCGTTCTTCTGTCAAGGGTTCAGGGCTGGGTGTCGAGGGTTCAGGGTTCGGGGTTCTAGGGGTTATAAAATCCAAGAGCCGGAAGGCTTCAAGAGTCGAACATGGCCTGTAGCTAAAGGAACAAAGACTGTACGCAAGAGACTCGTTCCAGAATCACCGAGTGCGAAAGAAGTGAAAGCCGAAGCTAATTGATTGCTTTATAGACGAGAGGACGAGTGAAGAAAGAAACTTATCCTCCGCCGAACGCCTGGTTTATATACAGTGATTCACTCGTTCCATAATACATCCGAACTCCTGCTTTCTTTGTATACCGCTTTCGTACGATTCCGTCGTTTCCCGTAAAACCTGATTCGAAACCTGATTTCATGCTCGTCATGCTTTAGCCTCCATTCGAAACCTGATTTCATTCTCGTCGTGCTTTTAGCCTCCATTCGAAACCTGATTTCATTCTCGTCGTGCTTTATCTTCCATATTATTCACCGATCATCACTCCACCATCGATCGTCACTCAACACAACCGTGACAAAGAAGAAGAAGGATAAGAAGCTTAAGGTTGAAACGCCAGAAGTAACCACCTCTTCTTTCAAGGTCAAGTCCAGGAGTCTGGCTGACCGAATTACAAAACCAGCAGCAGTCTCAAGCTCCCGAATGCTTTACGAGGTTGACTCCAACGGTATGGAGATAGATGGATGAAACGAGTTTCTTTTGATATTCCGTTGTTCTATGGGACAGCGGTCTTTCCTATGGGTTTTTATGAGGTACAGACACCTCCGGTTTTTGGTATTTATCGGTACAGATATTCATATTTCTTTGGAATTGCATGGGTACAGACATCGGTGTTTCCTTTTGGGTTTTCATTGGGGTTTACAAATGCGGTCATTGGTATTATAGCTTTCGATATTCAATATACTTTCTTTTCTGATGTTTAAGAAATGGTGCCTGAGGATGAGTTCAATACTCGAAATATGCTGGTCATATAGCATCTAAGCATGGCCAGTGACAAACGATTACCATCGAGCTTGATCATACTCATTCAATACTCATTTACCTACGCATCAATCACAATCCCGACCCATTGCGGCCGGAGCTGTGTCAAAAGGCAGTTCACCATGGTTGTCAACCGAAAAGATCGAAAATGCAAGGCTGTGGCCAGCGCATCTCAGCCTGTACCCAAGAGACCAAAGCAACAATTACCACCTGAACCTAAGACAGGTTCAAGTCCCACAGTATGCATGTTTGCAAGTGTTCGAGACCAGAAGAACGTCCCTGTCAGGGTTCTCTTGGATACTGGGTGCGATACACCTATGATATCGAAGCTGTGGGCCGATTCACACGGTGTTCCATTAGTGACTCGAATGGAACCAAAGCTAGTCGAAAACTTTAATGGCGAAAGAGTAGACGGAGCGGGTTTGCAGTACACCTTCCCTGTCACTCTGAAGTAAGAATCCCATTATACCAAAGAAACCTTCGAAATTGGTCCAATGGAGGATTCGTCTGATATCATGTTACCTTACTGGTGGATTGTCAAGCATGGAGCACTCAGTGGAGTCACCAAAGAAAATGATAAGCTCCAGTTTACGTCGAAACACTGCCATCAACATTGAACAAACTCAGTAGTATCTTTGTTCTCAATTGAATATGACGATTCTATTTTAAAGTTCGGTACTGATCCTTGATGGATCGGGGTAATTTGTTCAATGCATGTCAATGTGGTACATGAAATTGAGATCGATTGGGTAGAGCGAATTCCATGGTAATACAGAGACTTCGAAATGTTATACAACGGAGAAACTGCCAATGCTCTTCCGCCTCATCAATCCTAAGATCATGCCATTGACTTAAAAGATGGAGAGCAACCTCCGTGGGGTCCCATCTACGCTCTCTCAGAAAAGGATCTTTCGGTCGTGAAAGAATATCTAAAGGAAATGCTTGATTCTGGAAAGATCCGTCCCAGCGAGTCACCGGCAGGTGCACCCATACTCGTTGTTCCCAAGCCACACGGGAGAGGCTTATGATTGTGCGTGGATCACCGAGGCCTAAATAGTGTGAGGATTATGAACCGATATCCATTGCCACTTATGAACGAACTTAGAGACAGGGTGGCTGGATCGAGGATTTGCACCAAGATTGATTTGAAGGCAGGGTACAACCTCATTCGAATCAAACCTGGTGATGAATGGAAAACAGTGTGTCGTACGAGATATGGACATTATGAATACCTAGTTATGCCCTGCGGATTGGCGAACGCGCCAGCTACATTCCAAGAAATGATGAATGAGATCCTGCAAGATCTAATCGATCATAGAGTTGTAGTCCACATAGATAATATCCTTATCTATACAGAAAACGGAAAAGAGTATGTGCGATTGACTAGAGAAGTCCTTCGTCGATTACAAGAAAACAACTTGGCTATAGCACCCGATAAGTGCAAATGGCACCAGAAGCAAGTTGAGTTCCTTGGATATCTCATATCAGGAGAAGGTGTCAGTATGTCAGAGGACAAGATTGATAGTATTCTTATATGGGAGATTCCGCAGTCTGTCAAGGACGTCCAGTCCTTCCTCTGATTTGCCAACTTCTATCGACGCTTCATCGAAGGATTTTCAACGATATGTCATACCTTAACAGAGTCAACCAAGAAAACGAATGAAAAGTTTGACTGGAAAGCAAATTCCCGAAATTAAATAGCCTTCGATATGCTGAAGAAGCACTTTACCAAGGCTCCCATATTATGGTACTTCGAGCCTGTTTGGCCCGCAGTGATTGAAACTGACCCAAGCGATTTTGCAATAGGCGCAGTACTCTCCCAAGTGATTGATGGACGATTGCACCCTATAGCCTAAGACTGTCGAAAGATGGATAAAGCCGAGATACACTACGAAATCCATGACAAAGAGATGCTTGCCATAGTATCCGTGTTCAAGGAATGGAGACGTTATCTCAAAGATGCAGCTCACCCAATCAATGTCTTCACCGATCACAAGAATCTCGAATACTTTACAACTACAATGATCTTGCATCAGACACAAGCACACTGGGCTCAAGAGTTGACGGGAAATGATTTTAAAATATTCTACCGACCCGGTAGTGCAAATGGGAAACTGGATGCATTATCTAGGCGTTCGGAGTACCGCCCTAAAAAAGGGGGAGGCAGTGCCGAAGAAAAAGAAAATTGGCCAATCCACCGCATTCTGAAACCTGATCAGTTGGTAACTTCTGAAGGATAAACAGTACAAGTAACCGCAATGAGATTATGAGGCGAACAAATTGCGATTTCTTCTTCAAAGTTGAGAGTGATTTCAGTAGTCAAATTCAATTCAGGGCTGTTAGAAGCAGTGGTCAGCGCCGCTAACAACGATGCTGCATGGCAAGAAGAGTACGTCCGAGCTATGGAACGAAATCCAAGCCCTGATATCTCATCCGAAGATGAAGCCCTTTATTTTAAAGGCATACTGTGGATTTCGGATGATCCGCAGTTGAAGAAACAGATATTGGAAATGGAGCACGATTCAATGGTGGCTGGACACATGGGGCAGGACAAAACAATCGGGCTGGTCAGACGAAACTTCTTTTGGCCAGAAATGGAGAAATTCATCGAAGACTATGTCCGCTCATGCCCTGAGTGCCCAAGGAATGAAGCAGCTCGCCATGCTCACTACAGACTCCTACAACCACCCGAATCAGCATACCACCCATGGGATTCGATTTCCATGGACTTCATTATCGAATTACCGGTATCAGACGAATGCTCATCGGTATGGGTAATTGTCGACCGCATCACCAAAATGGCTCGCTTCATTCCATTGAAAGATGGAGAGAAGAGAGCTACAGACCTGGTCCAAATCTTCTTGAGAGAAGTATGGAGATTTCATGGTCTACCATCGAACATAGTGTCAGATCGGGACTCTAGGTTCACCTCCTCGTTTTCGTTCTCGTTGGTCGAAGCCCTTGATATTAGGTTAAAGATGTCTTCGCCATTCCACCATCGAACGGACGGACAAACGGAAAGAGTCAACCAAACGTTGGAATGCTATCTGCGGAACTACTGCAATTATGAGCAGGACAATTGGTCTGAGATGTTACCAATGACAGAATATGCTTATAATAACTTTCTCACCACTGCTACGGGAATGTCACCATTCTTTGCAAACTTTGGGTTCGATCCTCGAACCTATTGGCCCATCGAAGCAGAAGCAAAGAATCCGGCATCTAGGAACTACGTTCACTAGATGACCAGCATACATGCACTCTGCCGTAAAGGTTTAGAACAGGCATGGGAAAGAATGGAAAAGTACCATGACCAGCATGCTAAGGAACCTCCGAAGTATTCGGTTGGTGATTTAGATATGCTCAATAGGAAGAACCTCTAAACTCGAAGACCATCTAGGAAACTAGATGCGAAGCTTCATGGACCCTTCATGGTCTCGAAGGTGCTCTCCCCCACTGCTATTGAGCTTGAGTTACCAAATTGATGGCGTATTCACAATGCATTCCATGTATCACTCATCGAACGTTATCGACTTGCCACCAACCCTTCTAGACTTACACCCGAGCTCGCTTCGGCCAGTGAGCAGAACGAAATTGGTTATGATGTCAACGGCTACGAGTACGAAATAGGTTACAAAGTCGACGAAATCATGGGCAGCCAGTACAGTCATGAATGGGCACAGGTTTTATATCTGGTCAAGTGGAAGGGGTATCCGGAAGAAGAAGATTGGACTGGGGAATCTTATGAGAACATCGACGACAAGAGACTGTTAATAGAGTATCACAGACCGAATCCTCAGGCCACGAAGGATAATAGAATCAAACATTTGAGCTAGTACCTTTTCCCCATGAAAGGTTTTTAATGGCTAGCAAGACACCGGACGAAGGATTTGGTTTTTCTGGGCACAAGGGGTCATGATGTTCCAGATCAAGAGAGAGATGGATCAAGAGAAAAAATGGTTTTGGTTTTGGGCACACGGGGTCAAAATTTTCCAAATCAAAGAAAGAAAAAGAAAGCAAAGTGTCTTGGATGGACGCAATCTGATTGATTGATTCTGCTTGCTGCCATATGTCTCATCTGGACGTGAGCAAACTGATTGGTCGATTGTGCTTGCATGTCTCAGGGCAAGTGGTCGAAGCGAAATGGTCTGTGCGGATTCACTATGTCAAGGATTTCGAATAATTGACTTCAGTTCGCTGAAACATGTTTCGCGAAAGGCAATGAAGAGCAGATCAGTATGGAGTACGGACGTTCAGGGACGAACTCTCTAAGAGAGGGGGTAGTATTACACCTAGCAAGTTCGCAGCGGAGTCATGTACGATCACCCGCGATTTCCCTGATTAGATGTCATCAGCTATCACTCGTCTTGGATGCCTGAGCCAGTCATTTCGGATGGCCAGCAAACGAACACCCACACCATCGATAAGCAATGACGGCTAATTAATGGTCGCAGTCGCTTCTGCTCCGAATCACCGATGACAAACGGACAGCTGGCAAACGGCTGACTGGCATTGGCCAAACAAGCTGACAATCGCCGAGAACAAACGGACAGCCGGCAACCAGCTGAATGGCACCAGACAGAAGCCGACAACCTAAGATTATGTGCCGACTCTGAACAGCGAAGCTGCTCTCTATTTAAAGTGGCCTATACGTCTGGAGGTCATCAGATCGCACGGATACCGCTGATCCGGAGGCACAAGCCCGCCAGCTTAATGTCATAAAGGATACTGAGGGTCTGATTATAATCCAATGACGATAAAGACGATAGAGGATCGAGAGATGGGGGCCGCGGTAGTTGCGAAGACATGGGCATTGGTTCGAAGGTGGTTACGGTGCTGGAGCTTTAGAGAACAGCATAGATAGAAGTATTTGTTAGAGTGAAGACGAAGGTATAAAGACCTTGGGTTCTTCGAGGGTAGTCAGGCATCAACCATCTCAGCGAGCAGAACAAGCCTTAACAATATACACATTGGAGAACGCCTATTTTCGTTCAGAATCTTTTAGTGATTTACACATCCCGAGCTAACCTCCTCAACTACATTTGAAGCAAGTCCCGATATTGAGTACGGATACTACTTTGACCGGGTAAACCTGGGGTGAAGCTCACGGTGTTACAGATTGGCTTGAATGACCGGTGGTAGTTGCAAAAGTTGTTGCACTGGTTCGAAAGTAGTTGAGGCATGGGAGCTCTAGAGTAACGAGTGTTATTAGCAGTTAAAAGCGAAGACAAAGGTATAATGATCTTCGGTTTCTTCGAGGGTAGAAAAGGTATCAACCCGAAGATCATCAGATTGTCGACCACTTTCTCAGTGAGGAGAACAAGCCTTAACAATATACGTATTTGGAAAGCCATTTCTTTTCGTTGTGAATCTTTTAGTTATTTCCACATCCTCAGCCAAGCTCCTCATCCGTCACAATCGAAGCAAGTTCCGATCTGAATACTACTACTACTTTGACCGGTGAACCTGGGGTAATGCTTCCGGTGTTACAACGATCTTGTATCAATAGTTTCGATATTGCAGGCCGAATCATGAATCTTTGTGAACAAGAACCATTGATCGCTTTTGATAGCATTGATGCTATTCTTACAGAAAATAAAGAACCCCTCAAAACTTATTTTTGGGATGAACCATACACAGTTTCTCCCTAGAACTGTTACTGGATGGAAGCAGCAACAAACAGTAGAGGACTGCAAATCGACGACCCTGTATTTCAGAATATCTGGACCAATTATTATGTTCTCCTCATGGGCTGTGAAGACGAGGATCTGTGTTCATGTGAACATAACTGCGGTGGCACGCATTCAACAATAGGAAGTGCGGTGGATGTCCGATCAGTTTGCCTATACCGTACGATTAAGGCAACACAGACCGATATAGAATGCAATATTTCCTGGTCAGATTACAACCAAAGGAAACAAGGACAAGGATATCAGGAGAATCTTCAAGAGCAACCCGCGATGTGACATTGATGGGGGTACTACAACTGGAACTGGAAAATTTAATACTGGCAAATACAGAGGTCATCAATGAAGAACAGCTCAGAAATCACATTCAGGACATCAACGCAGGGCTAACAGCACAGGCTCAGCTACCGGCGACCAGCAGACTAAACCAATTGTTAAAAGAACGGCAATCTGTGACGAGTGTAGAAGCACAAATATCAGAGTTATTGGCAGAAGGAAAACAGGTCATTGAAGAATGAAACAACCTGAAACAGAACCGCTTGTGACACAGCAGAAGCTGGGCACAGAGGAAGAAAGGGTCCCAGAATGCAATCACGGAGACCTGACAGAGAGAATCTGGAGTATGGAACAACAACTGGAAGAATGGAATACAGACCTGGCGGAACAAAAACAAAACCTGGAGGGCACCCAGGTACAGATGGAGAATTTCAGATCGTTGGCAGAAGAACATCTGGAATGGGTAACTCTGATCATGAGGCTAATGGAAGAAAGAGAAGAGATGGAACCAGAAGAGAAGGGCAACGAAATGGCCTGTTTTTCAGGCACAGACAGGGTGGAACTCAGGGGATAGAAGGTGCAGTTGGCTAGGAAGATAGCAGGAAAACCCAGGACATTCAATGCCAAACAGAAGAAGCTAAGGTATGTGATAGGATCTCTCAAGGGAGTAGCCATGGCACAGCTTATGCCATACTGTGAAGAAGCTTTGGGGGAAGTAAAACTTGATTCCTTAAAAGATCTGCTTGACTTGTTGGACTTAGCTATCAGAGACCAAGACAAAGCAGCAACGGCCAAGAGGGAATGCTTGAAATTCAAACAACACAACTGCAAATTCTTCCAGTACGTAGCAGAATTCCAGAGGTCTGTAGCGGACATTAACTGGAACACAGAAGCTCAGCTAGATGTATTTTCAAATGGGCTATCAAACGAATTCAAAGAATCTCTACAACACACCAAGGGACCGGACGACCTGGTCAAATTCGTTGAACTGTGTTCAAAAAAAGACTCTTTGTTCGGGGCCCGGGCTGAGAAAAGAAAATCAGGAAGGTGGGTTGGAGCATACAGGAAGTCCGATCCAATGACCAACATCACATCCGCCCCAGAGACGGCACCTGCAGGAATGGTTGCAGGATATTTCAGAAGTCAAGGGGAGAAAGATTTCACTGGAAGAACGGAAAAGACGAAGGGAAGGAGGATTGTATATGTAATGTGGAGATAGCAAACATTTTGCGGCATTGTGCCCAAGGAAATTGATGGCAGTGTCAGCACAGGTAGAGATAACCCTGCTCAAAGATTCAGCAAAAGGAAAGGAGGTTGAGAAAGCTGTAGAAGAGGGGTTGGGAAAAGTTTAGGCCAGTGCAATAAGGATGGCCATTGCTCTGGACACAAAGCTCTTCTGACCACAGTTTTGTCCTGTTTGGAATTTCGCTGTTGTCAATTAGTAGTGCAGAAATTAAGGAGTCTTTAATGGAAAGCTAGCACCTTGCTGTGAAATATTCGTTGAAAATCGGAGGCAGATTGATCACTACGTACGCTACAATTGACTGCGGAGCTACAGGAATAGCATTTGTGGATTATGATTTTGTGTGCCATCATCAATTAGAAGAGAAGAAATTACATGAGTCAGCAGAGTTAGAAGTTATCGATGGAAGATCCATCGAATCAGAAACCATTATGACCATGGCCAGGTTAAATATAGAAATATGATCACATCAGGAGCAACTACCAGCATTCGTAACAAAGTTTGGACATTATTTGATCATACTAGGATTGCCATGGTTACAACTTCACAATCTAATGGTTAAATTCCAAGCCTGAAGAATTGGTTTCGAAAGAAGCTACAGCCAACCACATGGCCAACATCATTCGAGTGTATGGGTGTGCGGCAGTTATATGAAAACCATGGATCTGGAGACACCCAGACTGGACATCTGCGCAATATCCACCTCACACTTAATGAGAAGAATAAGGAATGAGAGCCTCAAAGTTTACGCTGTGATATTGTATGAATTCAATAAAGCCTTGGGAATTGATGACCAACAAGACAAACTCCTTGAAGAGGTCATTCCCAAAGAATACCACAAGTATCTATCACTATTCAGCAAAGTTATCACACAAACTGTATCATCGCATCGACCTTAGGATCATAAGATTCGACTACAGGAAGGATTCACACCTCCAATTGAACCTAACTACAGTCTTCCACAAGAAGAATTGGGAGTACTAATATTATGGATAGAATAAAACTTGTCCAAGAGATTTATTCAATTATTGTCATCACCCTGCAGAGCCCTGGTACTTCCCACTCTGAAACCAGGAGGAGGTCTGACACTCTGTATTGCCTACTAAGCCTTGAACGAAAGAACAATAAAAAACTGGCATCCTCTACCATTGATCGACGGAACCTTGCTAAAACTCTCGAAAGCCAGTTACTACACCATGTTAGACATTCGTAACGCATATACCACGATCAGAATTGCAGAAAGGGATGAATGGAAAATGGCTTACAAGACCCGCTACCGACTTTTCGAATCACTGGTTATGCCGTTTGGACTTACCAATGCACCTGTGGCCTTCCAGGAATTCATCAACGATACACCATGACCTTTCCTGGAGATCATCTGCATAGCCTTTTTGAACCACATCCTGATCTACAGCATTAACCAGACGCAGCACAAGATACATATCAAAGTTGTCATGACCGCCCTCAAGGAAGCTGGTCTCTACTGAAAAGCAGAGAAATGCAAGTTCGATAAGGAAGATGTCAAATACCTATGGCTAATTATCAGAGTAAATAGAATCAAAATGGATCCAGAGACAGTCTATACAGTTGAAAATTGGAAAGCACCCGTGAAACTTTAAGATATGAAAGCCTGTGTAGACTTTGCCAATTTCTACCAACGATTCATACGCAAATACAGTAGAGTGGTACAACTGCTAACGAAACCCACGACGAAGCTAATACCCGTTCATTCGGAACCTGATTAGAACACAGCATTCACCGAACTCAAGTTTGCTTTCATAACAGTACCAGTGCTAGCCCACTTCGACAATACAAAAGCGATCGTCCTAGAACCAAACGCTTTGAGTTATGTATCAGCAGGAGTTCTTTCTCAGCACAATGATTATGGAATACTATACCCAGTGGACTTTTTTTCCAAAAACATTCACCTGCCGAAGAAAATTACAAAATTTACAATCAAGAATTAGGCACGATAGTTAAAAGTCTGGAATAGTCAGGGCCAGAGTGCGAAGAATCAGTACATCTGATTGAACTTCTTACAGATCTCAAGAACCTGGAGTATTTTATAACTTCAAAGTTGTTGAACCAGTGGCAAACTAGGTGGTCCGAATTTCTGTCTTGTTTTAAGTACAAAATTGTCTACAGCCCAGACAAACAAGGACAGAAGCCCAATGCACTTACACAAATGCCAGGAGACATTTCTGCATTCGGGGGGGCAGAAAAAACCCAGCAAATTGTACTAAAAACGGAAAACCTCAACAAAAAATTACACAAGGTGTTGATAGTGGCCTTCACACAAATAGTTAACCTTGACAATGATTCAGTAAGTCCCAAAGAATTATGGAATTGGGAAAAAAACAAGCAGTCACTAGAAATCTTCGAATTGCAACATGCTCAACCAAAGTACGAGAGACAGCTCAGGCGGATCCAGGAATGCCATGATTCACACATTGCAGAACACTCAGAACAAGCAAAAACCTATGACCTGCTAAGCCGAAGCCATTTCTGGAACCAGATATGGTAGGATGTGGACCGCTGGATACGAAATTGCCATACCGGCCAGTGGAGCAAGGCAACCCCAGGAAAGACTGATGGCTGGTTATGGCCGTTAGAAATACCAGAGCAACAATGGAAAGATTTGAGCATGGACTTCGTAATCAGACTACCAGAAAGGGAAGGGTTTAACACAGTATAGATAGTGGTCGATCACCTAACGAACATGCAACATCTTGTACTCTGTACTCACAAAGTAGATGGAAAGAAGGTGGGAGAAATGTACGTCAAAGAAGTATTCAGACTGCATGGACTGTCCGAAACAATAGTATCTGATCGATGGCTGCAATTTGCCTCTGAATTCTTGAAACACATCATCAAAAGGTTGGAAATCGAATGAAAACTGTCAACTGCATTGCATCCTCAAACCAACGGCTGAACTGAAGGAATCAACGAGGTAATAGAACAGTACCTCTGGAACTTTGTTAATTATCAGCAGAATGACAGGGTCTGGTGGCTACCATTGCCAGAGTGCGTGGCTAACAATCATACCTCAGAAATGACTGATTGTTCCGCATTCTTTGGTAACGACAGCTTTCATCCATATATGACTTTTGGCCAACATCCAATCAATGATCCTAACATCATTTGCAAAGTCAACGCTCAGCAAATGGCCCAACAGATGGAACAACTTTTCAGCACACTCAGAGCCAGGATGAAATGGGTCCAGGCCGTATGATCCGAACAGGCCATCAAGTCCCAAAGGGTCGACACATTAATGGAAGTTGGCGATAAAGTTTGACTGGAATCATGAAATATATCAACAACTCGGCCAAGCAAGAGACTCAACTGGAAATACATAGGGCAGTATAAAGTCACCAAGGTCATTTGCCCTGGGGCTCATTGGATCAAATTACAAGCCTGCTACGTATTCACAATGTTCAACCAATATTTCGATTGAACAAGGCTGCTAAAGACCCTCTTCCACTACAAAAGCAAGAACCTCCACCACCGGTGATAGTTGAAGGAGAAGAAAAGTATGAAGTCGAACAGATAGGCGATTCCAGGTTGTTTTGAAGGTAATTGAAATAACTCGTGATATGGAAAGATTATGAAGAGAGCAGCTGGAAGCCTACGGCAAATATTGACGGACTTACAGCTGGTGACAATTTTTACACTGATCAATCTGGCAAGCCCGGGTTGTAAACCTTGTAGGTACTTGGTATTGGAGAGGGGAAACTACTGTCATGGTTGCGATGAGTTACAATTGGTGGTGGAGTGATGATCAGTGAATAATCTGAAAGATAATCAATGACGAGAATGAAATCAGGTTTTGAACAAAGGCTAAAGCACAGTGCGAATGACATCAGATATCTAATGGAGGCCAAAGCATGACAAGAATCAAATCAGGTTTCAAAGGGAAAATGACAGAATCATGCAAACACAATATTCAAAGAAAGCAGGAGTTCAGAGGTATTATGGAAGGAGTAAATCACTGTGTATAAACAAGGTATTTGGCGGAGAATAAGTCTCTTTCTTTACTCGTTCTCTCGTCTATAAAACATTCAATTAGCTTCAGCTTTCACTTGTTTCACACTTGCAGATTCTGGATCGAGTTTCTTGCATTCAGTCCTTGTTCTCATAGCTTCAGGCTACCCTCAGACCTTTTAGACATCCAGCTTTAAGTTTTTATGACCCCTAGAACCCCGAGCCCTGAACCCTTGACACTTGCCAGGTGTTGATGTGCTGGAACCTAAACAGCTGTTGTTGTTGCAAGATTCTCCATTCCTACGATTGCTGGATTTACCAGCCAGAGAACATGTAGGGACACATCTGTGATCAGTATGTAGGGCAAGAACACTTACTAGGATTCAATATCAACAACTATCTTCATCAAATACCCTTTAAAGTTACAAGTAGCCATGTCAAGCGGCACTGTGACTGGAGGGCCTTGCTATATAGAGATTATGAAAGTGGATCAAGATAAAATATTATCCATGGTATTGGTGGTTTTTACAGCACTAAATCAACAAGATGCCCTAACAGCAGCCAACAAGATAAAGAATTATATGGCACAAGTAGCAGGTGCACCAGCGTCTCAAATCGACCATCAAGTAGGATGACTAAATAAACAAATCATCACCCAAACAGGAAAAATTGGAGAAGCTCAAGGACAAATCTCCAAAATATCAAAAGCAAGGAAGAACCTCGATCAAGGGAAAGCAAATATGGACAGGGAATTGGCATTGATCTAACAAAAGATCAAGGACTTGGAAGCAAGAGTGCCCATATGTACATACAAGTATTTACAGACGAAAGTCATTCAATTAGTACAACAACCCACAAACAGAATGTCAACATATATGGAGGGATTAAAAAAAAAACTTGAGCATATACAGAGACAATGGAAATTGATAGAAGAAGTGAGAAACGAATATTGGGATCAGGTCAAAAGAATTCTGGTACTAGCAGATACAGGATGTGGTAATGGCAATGGTGGAGTCCAAATACACAAAGGCAGCAAACTTCTCTGATTTTCGGGAACAGACAGGTGAGCACTCCGAGGATGGATTGCACAATGAGCAATGAAAATTGCAGATAAACTCACACGATTGTTCAATAAGCAATACAGAATGTGGTATGCAGCGAATCGATTCAAAGGCATGGTATTAAATCTGATCCAGCAACTCATCAGCAGAGTTACTGGTAACTTGGACCTCCAATTGTTGGCAAAATCATTGGACCTATTACAGCTAACCTTCAAAGATCAACGCATACGAGCAACCGCCAATTGAGAACACGTTAAGATTTGACCAAAAGACCAAGAATTCTTTCATTATTATGCAGAATTTCAACACTGGGTGCCAGATATTGACTGGAACAAAGCAGTACAGGTGAACATGCTAAGATAAGGCTTGTCGGAAGAATTGAAAGATTCACTACAATATTGTGACATTCCGGAAAACCTTATCAAATTTGTCAAAATCTGCTCAAAGAGAGATTCACAGATCTGCACTGCAGCAGCTGAATATAAATCAGGAAGATGGACAGCAGGACACAAGAAGCCTGAAACCACATACAATAGTACATCTGCCCCATCAACCGTAGAAACAGTACCTACAGAGATGGTGGCAGGATATCATGGCCCGGCTCCAATGGAACTATTTTCAATCAATGAAGTAAAGATTAATCTAAATGAAAGGAAGAGATGAAGCGAAGAAGAACTTTGTATAGACTGCAGAGATAGCGAACATTTTGTGGTATTGTGTCCAAGGAATGTGAAGGCAGCCTTGAACCAAGTAGAGATTTATCCATTCAACGAAGAAAAAGGGAAGGAGAAGGAGCAGAAAGTGGAGTTGGAAAATGTTTAGGCCAGTGCAATCAGGATGGCCATTGCACTTGACATGAATCTCCTTTGTCAAGAAATGTTAGTTCTAGTTTTGACATTTGGCAGTTTTCAATTCCAAGCACTGAAATAAAAGAATCTTCGATGGAAAGTAAGCATTTCATTGTGAAATGTTCACTGAAAGTCAGTGAAAAAATACTGAATACACATACTTTGATTGACTGCAGGGCCACCAGGAAAGCATTTGTGGACTAAGATTTTGTTCACTATTATCGGTTGGAAGAAAAAGAATTAAAAGAATCCAGAGAATTAGAGGTCATAGATAGAAGACCAATCCAATCAGGAACCATTACGACCAGGGCCAAGTTAAATATAGGGATTCAACCATACCAGAAGCAATTACAAGCGTTCGTAACAAAATTAGGACATTATCCAATTGTACTAGAATTACTCTGGCTACAACTTCACCGTATAACAGTCAAATTCCAGCGCTGCAAGATTGGTCTCAAGAGCAGCTATAGCGAAGAGGGCTGCCAGCACCCTTAAAGTATATTGGTCTCAGGGGATTAAATGGAAACAATGAATCCAGAGAAACCGGTATCAGACATTTGCCCAATAGCCGCTTCACCATTCATGAGAAGAGCTATGAAAGATAAACTTAACATCTATGCTATTATGCTATACAAAATCAGTAATACTTTCAGAATTAAGAACCTACAAGAGAATTGTCATAAGGAAGTCATTCCAAAGAATATTACAAAATCTCACAAGTGTTTAGCAAGGTAACAGCAGAAACATTACCTTTACATTAACTCCACGATCACAAGATAAAGCTACAGGAGGGCTTCACACTACCATTTGGACCCAGTCACAGTGTGTCACAAGAAGAGTTACAGATTCTGAAACAATGGATAGAAATGAACTTGTCCAAGGGATTCACTAATTATCTTTATTTCCCTGCTAAGCTCCAGTACTCTTCACGCCAAAACAAGGGGGAGGCCCAAGACTCTGCCTCGACTAGTGAGGTTTAAATGAAGGAATGATAAACAACAGGTACCCCCTGTCACTGATCCAGGAAACCTTACTAGTAAGACTCCCAAAGGCCCACTACTACACCAAGGTAGATGTCTGCAACATGTATAATATAATTGCAATTACAGAGGGGAATAAGTGGAAAACGGCATTCAGAACTGACTATGGACTCTT
Source organism: Trichophaea hybrida (assembly GCA_015178995.1). Taxonomy (NCBI): domain Eukaryota; kingdom Fungi; phylum Ascomycota; class Pezizomycetes; order Pezizales; family Pyronemataceae; genus Trichophaea; species Trichophaea hybrida. The sequence goes on along the minus strand of WHVE01000652.1, from coordinate 26,399 downwards.
TGAATCCTTTGGTATGCCATTCGGACTCACCAATGCATCCAAGAATTCCACAACAATATACCACCACCATTCCTGGACATCTTCTGCACCACTTTTATAGACAACCTTCTTATCTACAGTCACAACCTACAAGAACACAAGGAATACATCCGAGCAGTAATGACATCCCTCAACTAAGCCGGCCTCTACCTGAAGGCAGAAAAATGCAAGTTCTATAAGGAACAAGTCAAATACCTAGGGTAAATTGTTGGGGTAAATGGAAATAGAATAAACCTGGAGAAAGTTCAAGCAGTTGAGAACTGGAAGATACCAGAGAAACTGAAGGAAGTTCAGGTATTCCTAGGCTTTGCCAATGGATATCGACAATTTATATGGAACTACTGCACAGTTGTACAACTGTTTACAAAACTCACAAAAAAGTTTGTATCTTTCTGCTGGGGAGCAGACCAAAAAAGAGCGTTGGCAGAACTCAAGATAGTATTTACAACAGCACCAGTGCTAGCACACTTTGATTATGAAAAAGAGATAGTCCTCAAAACTGATGCTTCAAGTGATGTATCTGTTGGTGTTCTTTCACAGTACAACAACCAGGGAATGTTACATCCAGTCATATTCTGTTCCAATATTCACTCGCCGGCTGAAGAAAATTACACCATATACAATCCAGCGCTAGGCGCAATTGTCGAAAGTCTAGAACAATGCAGACCTGAATGCACAGGCTCACCATATCTGATAAAAATAATGACGGATCATAAGAATCTGGAATACTTCATATTATCCAAAGTTTCAATCCGGTAGCAAACTAGGCCGTCCAAATACCTGTCAAGATATATGTTCAACATAATCTACTGACCAGGAAAACAAGATCAAAAGCCTGATGTACTCACAGGAATGCCAGCCGATATTACTACGATGGGGGGGGCAGAAATAAATGCTGCAAATGATGTTGCAAACTGAAAATCTCAATGAACAAGTATGCAAGTGTTTAATTGTAGCTTTTGCTGAAATGGTTAATTTCAATAATGATTCAACATGCCCTGAAGATTTGTGGAACTGGGTGAGAAAGGTGTGTCAACAATATCTATACGACAGCAGCAAGGGGACATACATGGATTGACTGTTGGCAACCTCCAAAGCACAACAGGCTCAACCAACAGATAAAGAAAAGCTGAAGTGGATCCAGGATTGTCACAATTCACCTGTTGTGGGACACCCAGGACAAGGAAAAACTTTCAATCTGTTAAGTAGGAGCTGTTTCTGGAACGAAATGAGAAAGGTGGTATATCACTCCAGACGCAACTGTAATAAGTGCCAAAGGAGCAAAGGAACCCATGCAAAAACCCGTAGCATGTTACGACTGTTAAAAGTACCAGAGCAACTATTCGCGGACTTGAGCGTGGACTTGGAAGTCAGACAATCAGAAAGTGAAGGGTTCATTGCAGTATGGATCGTGGTCGATCACCTAACGAAGATGCAACACCTGGCACCCTGGATTAACAAAGTAGATGGAAAGAAGCTGGGAGAAATATATATTAAAGCAGTGTTCGGACAGCAAAGACTGCCCAATATAATAGTGTCTGATCAAGGACTGCAATTCACTTCGGAATTGAACGAACACATCTACGAAAGATTGCGAATCGAAGGAAGACTGTCAACCGCATTTCATCTGCAGACAGATGGCCAAACTGAAAGAATCAACACAGTACTGGAACAGTACCTTTGGATCTTTGTTAATTATCCGCAGGACATTTGGGTCTGGTGGCTACAATTGGTGGAGTATGCAGCAAACAATCATACCTTGGAGACAACTAATTGCTGCATGTTTTGTACTAACTCCGGCTTTCATCCGTGAATGACCTTGGGCCTACACCCAATCAAAGACCCTAAAGATATTCGTGAAGTAAACACCCAGCAGATGGCTCAACAGATGGAACAACTGTTCAGTGAACTCAGAGCAGAAATAATAAGGGCCCAAGCGGTACAGTCAGAACAGGCCAACAAGTTCCAAAGGGTCAATATACTATTGAAAGTTGGTGATAAATTATGGCTGGACATACAAAATATATCAACAACCCAAGCAAGCAGGAAACTCAACTGGAAACTTGTTGAACCCTACAAAGTTGCCAAGCTCATCAGCCCATGGGCTTATCTAATCAAATTACCAAGCCAGCTATATATTCACAATGTCCAACCAATATCTTCATCAGAAATAGCTGCTCAGGTGCCTTTTCCACTTCAAAATGAAGAACATCTACCACCAGTGATAGTAGAAGGAGAAGAGGAGTATGAAGTGGAATGGCTGAACGATTCCAGGCTGTTTGAAAGACAATCATAATATCTCGTGAAGTGGAGTGGTTAAGACGAATACCGCTGGAAGCCCACGCCCAATGTAGATTGACTTAAGGCTATCAACAATTTTTACATCAAACAATATGGCAAGCCTGGGTCGAGAACCTTGTGGGTACTCGGCATTAAACAGGGGGAGCTCCTGTTATTGTGGTGCTGAGTAATGATTGATGGTGGAGTGATGATTGGTGAGTAATACAAAAAATAATGTATGATGAAAATGAAATCAGATTTCAAACAAACGTTAAGCATGATGAAAAGAAAAATGGGTTTTTCATTGAACTAAAGGCATGACGAGAAAGGAATCAGGTTTTAAATCAGGTTTTACTGAAAACATAGGAAACATGCCAAAGTGGTATACAAAGAATGCAGAAGTTTGGATGTATTATGGAACGAGTGAATCACTGTATATACACCATGTATTCGGTGGAGGATGAATTTCTTTCTTTACTCGTTCTTCCATCTACAAAACAATCAATTGGCTTTGGCTTTCACTTCTTTCATACCCATTAATTCAAGATCGAGTTTCTTGTATACAGTCTTCGGCCTTTTAGCTACAGGCTATTCCCCACTCTGTAGCCCTCCAGTCTTTGTTTTCAGTAACCCCTAGAACCCCGAGCCCTGAACCCTTGACAGTATTGGCATGACCAGTATATCCGACTCATTAACAGGTGCAAGATATTCTAGGTATTGAATCGCCATTATTATTTGTTTGCTGTCCCCTGCAGACTCTCTCACATGCGAATCCAGTCCCAGGGTTGTAATGCCTGCTGCTTTGTCTCTCAGGTGGTGTTTCTTCTGGTGCCTTGGTGATATAAAGATGCTGCTAGTACCGCAGTCAATAAATGCTCTTATTTATTGCCTGACATCTTGAATATCTTCAATTGAACTTTGTGAATAATATAATCCAAATCTGGATGTTCTGTGCTACAGAGATACTAGTTCGACATGTGGGTTAACCGACACTCCAGCACTACCCTCAACGTTAATGATATTCAGTGAGGTTGAAACTTGTCCAAAATTGACATTGATGCCTGTACACTGAGGGTCTCTATTTCCAAATGTGTTTGTTCAACATCTTCTGCGAAGCCAACCATTAGGGGAGATTAGCTAGCTGTTTGAGTTCGCGATATTGAATAACCACCGGCATTTGATTTGATTGTTGCCTTGCCCACCTGAGTTGGTATCAAGTCTGTAAGAAAAAATGATACAGAAGTATCTTGTACATTGTTGGGTTCAATGATTACCACCACAGCAAAGGTGTTCTCTATTGGCTTTTGATTTTCTATAGACTTCCACAGAGACCTGTGATATGTGTGATAAGTTGAATTAGTACCTGTCGTTTGATCTAGAACTTGAGCTTGAACTTGAGCATTGGAACTGTATTTATGTTGGATTGGAGATGAATGGTTTGAAGTTGTATTTTTGGTCACTATTCAGCCAGTGGAATGGTTTCAGTTGCTTCTGTTGGTCTTGTTGATTGGGCTTGGTTTTGACATCTACCATATGGTCAAAAAGTATCTCTAGGGTATTAATAATTCCACTCTGTAATTCTGTTGTTGGTTTTGACCTCATATACATTATATGCCCAGCAAACTTGAATCATCATATGGTCTGACAGTGTTGAATCATCAGCATTTCCCAGTATTTCAACAGCAAGGTAAATATACACTTCCCTTTTTACTAGGGCAATATCAATAACAGACCCTACTATATTGCCATCCTTTGTGGTACAGTATATATCTTCATTATCATTTATGACCTGTAAATCATACTTTACCATCAGGCCTTTCAGAGACAATGTATCCCTTCTCAAAGTATACTGGTTATTTCATTCTTTGTGTCACAGTTGTGTCGAATGAGGATCGGAGGAGGAGTATGGATCAATGAAGAATATATGGGAATACGAAGAGAATCTGGTTTCGTTGGAAGTAATGAGGTTTCGTAGGAAGAAATCAGGTTTTGAAAGAAGGAATCAGGTTTCGACAGTTGCGTTGTAAATATGGTGTGATGGTAATGGCGTGAGCCATGGTTTGAAAGGATTGCATACATGGTGGGGTGAAGTTGGGATGTATTTCGGAACGAGTAAGTAAAGGTGACGACGGTCACGTTAGCGGTATATAAACACGATGGAATCTCAGAGGATAGGTATGTTCTTCACTGGTTCTCTAGTCTAAAAAACAATCAATAGCTTCGGCACCAACCTGTGTTCACTTCTGTGATTCTGGGTTTCGAGTCTCTAGTTTGCGACGCAGTACCTGCGATTACTGCACCTCCCGTTTGGTTTATATAACCCCTAGAACTCTGAGTCTTGAAACCTTGACAGAAGAACGAGTCTACAATCGATTTTACCAGGTAAAATTCACTATATGTACCGTTATCACCACCGAAGCGGCTGTTACTTTTGTCATCATCCCTGCAACCCTCAGTATCAGGTGTGTAAATATGTTTGCAACTTCGAAAACCGATTAACAGTACACAGTTTCTGGAGACATATTTGCGTAGTGTGCATCTGGAGATTTCGACGAGAAGGATCCAGCATATTGGAGTAAATGCCAGCATACGATAGCAACAAATCTGAACAATCTCGAATCAATTTCTTTGACCTAGCTGGTCAAACCACTATTCTTTTTGAACAAGAACCACTAAACGCATTGGATAGCATCGACGCTATCATCCTCGAAACCGAAGAACCCCTTGAAACATATTTCTGGGACGATCTACAAGCAATTTCCCCCTGGAACAGCTACTGGACAGAAGCTGCAAAGAACAGAGGCGAACTGCAAATCAATGATCCAGTTTTTAAGAACTTTTGGACGAAATATTACGGTCTTTACGTCAACTGACAGGACGAAGCACCGTGCTTCTACAAACATAACTGCGGAGGCATACATACAACAATCGGAAGAGCAGCAGACGCTCAAACCACGAAATCTGAATCCACAATCAACGTAATACCGAAGGACATAGAAAGTCAAATTTCATGGGCAGATTACAACGAGCGGAAGGCAAACAAAGGAAAGGGAGTAGATCGAGAATTACATCCGGCTCTGTTACCAACCCCACTGATCATTGTAACAACACCCAGCAAACACGAGGTGTTCTTCTGGTAGATGGTCAATCCATTTTTGGAAGCAGAAATCAAAGCAGCAGTTTATCAAATCCAGGAAAATATCAATCAGGTAAAAGACCACCTGAGTAAAAAACCTCGTTCCCACTTCACAGCAGCCCACCTCCTCAAAGCAGCTTCTCAACATCATAATAAGAATGTTAGAAGTTTCTTCAAGACCGACCTGCGATGTCACGCTAACCAGCGCATTAGAACTGGAACTGGAGAACGTGACAGCAAAGGATACGGAGAGCATGAACGATGTACAACTCAGACAACACATACAGGACATCAACATTGCGCTGACGGCATCAGCTTGACTTCCAACAACCAGCAGATTGAACGAATTGCTGAAGGCACAGCAATCTGTGAAAAATGCGGAAGCACGGATATCGGAATTGTTGGTAGAAGGAAACAAAGTCATTCAGGAGCGAGACAATCCGAAGCGGGAGTTACTGCTTACGCAACAAGCATCAGCATCAAGGGAAGAAGTACCTCAAGTATGCAGTCATGGAGATCTGGTGGAAAAAATCCGGAACCTGGAACATCAGCTGGAAGAGGCCAATCCAGACCTGGCAGAATTGAAACAAGACCTGGAAGATGCCCAGGCCCAGATGGAGAAATTCAGGGACCTGGCGGAAGAGAATCGCCAACAAGTGACCCGAGCTATGAAGCTGACGGAAGGAAGGACAAGAGAGACAACAGGAAAAAGGGAAGAAAGGGAAGAGAAGGAAAATGATATTCCCAGCATCTCGGGAGAAGACAGGAAGGAACTTCGAGAATGGATGGTGCAACTCGCCCTGAAGATAGCCGGCAAACCAAAGGCATTCAACACTGAGCAGAAGAAGCTGAGGTATGCAGTTGGATGGCTAAAAGGAGTAGCTTTGACACAGTTAATGCCACGATGCGACGAAATCTCCAGGGAAGTTAAACTTGACTCTTTCAAAGACCTGGTTGACCTGCTAGATCCAGCGTTTGGAGACCAAGATAAAACAGCAATGGCCAAGAGGGAACTCATGAGACTCAGACAACAAGACCATGAATTTTCTCAGTATTATGCGCAATTACAGAGATACGTAGCTGATGTCAAGTGGAACGGAGATGCCCAAATGAATGCATTATGAAATGGGCTGTCCAATGAGCTTAAGGACTCTATGCAACATATCCAAGAACCGGAAAGTATAGTTGAATTCGTCGAACTATGCTCAAAACGATATGCACAGCTGAGGAGACGTGCGGTGAATAGGACATCAGGGAAGTGGGAGGGCTATAAGAAGTCCGAGACAACGACCGACACCACATCCGCACCAGACGCAGCACCAGCAGGAACAGTTGCAGGTTTTCATGGTCCTGCACCAATGGATCTTTCGGCAGTCAAGGGAAAGAAGATTACACCTAAGGAACGAAAAAGACGCAGGGAAGTAGGATTGTATATGTGCTGTGGGTATAGCAGGCATTTTACGGCATCATACCTAAGAAAGTTGAAGGCAGTGTCAGGACAAACGGAGGTATCACCTTTCAAGACGGCAGAAAATAAGGGAGATGCAGATTCGGAAACAAGGAAAGGAAAGAAAGTTGAGTCGGGAAAAGTTTTGTCACGGTTGTGTCGAGTGAGGATCGAGGGAGGAATATGGATCGATGATTGGGATACAGGAATACAAAGGAAATCAGGTTTCGTTGGTTGGAATCTGGTTTCGTTGAAAAGAATCAGGTTTCATTGGTTGGAGTCAGGTTTCATTGGTTGCGTTGTAAATATGGCGTGATGGTTATGGCGTAGGCCGCGGACTGAATGGGTTGCGTACATAGTTGGGTGGAGTTAGGATGTATTTCGGAACGAGTGAGCAAAGATGACGACGGTCGCGTTAACTGTATATAAGGATGCTGAATTTGCGGAGGATAGGTTTGTTCTTTACTCGTTTTCTAGTCTACAAAACAATCAATAGCTTCGACACCAACCTCTGTTCACTTCTGTGATTCCGGATTTCGAGTCTCTAGTTTGTTACGCAGTACCCGCGATCACTGCACCTTTACGTTTTGTTTTTGTAACCCCTAGAACTCCGAGCCTAGAAACCTTGGCAGAAGAACGAGTCTACAATCGATTCTACCGGTTATATTTCAGTATATGTGCCGCTACTCTCATCGAAGCGGTTGTTACTTTTGTCACAGACCTTGCAACTCCCTTTGTTCTGTATTCAAATCAGTGGGAAACTTCGAGAACAAACTCACAGTACACAGTTTTTGGAGACACTCCTGCGTTGTGTGCCTGTGGAAACATCGAAGAGAAGGATCCACGCTGTTTTAAATGCCAGTATACGACAGCAACAAACCACAACAATCTCGAATAAATATCTTCGACCTAGCTGGTCGAACTACCAACCTCTTTGAAAAAGAACCTCTGAACGCTTTCGATAGCATCGACGCTATCCTCAACGAACCCGAGGAACCTTTGGAAGCATATTTCAGGGACGAGCCACAAACGGTATCTCCTTGGAATCGCTACTGGACAGAAGCAGCAAGCAACGGAGGAGCCCTCCAAATCAACGACGCAGTATTCAAAAACTTCTGGACCAAGTATTACGGCCTTCATGTCGATTGTCAGGACGAAAAACCGTGCTACTGCGAACATAACTGCTGAGGGACGCATACAACAATCGGCAGAGCAGCAGAAGCTCAATCAATAAAATCAGAATCCACAATCAAAGCAACACAGAAGGACATAGAAAGTCAAATTTCGTGGACGGATTACAACGAACGGAAAACAAATAAGGGAAAGGGAGTTGATCGAGATTTATACCCAGCCCCTCCACCAACTCCACTAATCATCATAACAACACCCAGCAAACACGAGGTATTCTGCTGGTGGATGGTCAACCCATTCTTAGAGGCCGAAATCAAAGCGGCAGTTCAACAAATCCAAGACAATATAGACGAAATCAGAGACTGTTTAACAGAACCTCGCCTCCTCACAGCCGCCTCTCTACATCACCAGAATGATGTCCGGAGAACCCTCGCGGCCAACTCGCGATGTCACGATGACCGGAGCATTACAAATGCACCTGGAAATAGTGGCAGCAAAACATACGGACTCCATGAACGAAACACAACCGTGACAGTAGCTCCCCCTTCCACAGGCCGAGTTCCATCAAGGCTATTGATCCGGTTTGCCAGGTTGTTCTTTGTGGAATACATCGATTGCTTGAAGTCCATCCACATTGATTGCCGGTTCCCAGCTTTGTTCATCATAGCCTTTGCACATGACTAGGTACTGCAGCTGTCGTTGAAACATCCTCGAGTCGTCGATGCGTTCCACTTCGTATTCTTCTTCTCCCTCCACAATAACAGCAGGTGGTGCGGATTCGATTTGCCCTGGCAAGGGATCTTCCGATACTTTGATCAAGCGGGAGATTGGTTGTACTGGATGAATGTGAAGATCCTTGGGTAACTGTAAACGATAGGCCCATGAACTGATGGCCTCCGTAATCTTGTAGGGTCCCAGGCATTTCCAGTCAAGTTTCATGCTGGGTCGTTGTGTTGTAATGTTCCTTGCGTCCATCCAGACTCGATCCCCAACCTTCATCTGCACTCCGTCCTGTCGATGGTTGTCCGCTTGTTCCGCCTGGATATCTTGCGCTCAAGTCATTTCAGCCTTCATCTGTTGGAAGATATCGTTCACCATCATCAAATTCAAGAAAAAGAATTGAAAGAATCAAGAGAATTGGAAGTTATAGATGGAAGGCCCATCGAATCAGGAACCATCACCACTATGGCTAAACTGGACTTAGGCATATGCGGACATCAGGAGCAACTGCCAGCATTCATTACGAAACTTGGACACTATCCAATCGTGCTCGGGTTACCATGGCTACAACTTCACGATGTTACACTCAAGTTCCGAAACAAAAGAATAGGATTTGAAAGCCATTATGGCCAGAAACATTGCCAACATCATTCGAGCGTATGGGTATGGGGAAATCATATGGAAATAACGGAATCCGATGAGCCAAAACTGGATATATGTGCCATAGCAGCAGCCCCGTTTATGAGACGGAATAGAAAGGAGAAACTCAAGGTGTACGTAGTAACCTTATAAGAAATCAACAAGGCCCTAGAAGTGAAGGACCTTCAAGAAAAACGGCTGGAACAATTAATTCCCAAGGAATATCATGAGTTCCTCCCCCTCTTTGACAAGGTAATCGCGGAAAGACTACCACCACACAGACCATACGATCATAAGATTACACTTCAAGACGGATTCACCCCACCCATTGGACCAATATACAGCCTGTCAAGAGAAGAACTTCAGGTCCTAAAAGAGTGGATTGAAAAGAACTTGTCAAAGGGATTCATCGGATTGTCATCATCACCATGCGGAGCACCGGTGTTGTTCTCACCTGAACCGAATGGAGGCTTACGACTATGCGTGGACTAGCGAGGACTCAACAAAGGAACCATAAAAAATTGATATCCGTTACCATTAATCCAAGAAACCCTGCTCTGGTTATCAAAAGCCGAATGGTACACCAAACTGGATGTCCGAGAAGCCTATAACATGATCCGAATAGCACAAGGAGACGAATGGAAAACGGCGTTTAGAACTCGTTATGGCCTGTTTGAATCCCTCGTTATGCCCTTTGGACTCACCAATGCTCCAGCTAGCTTTCAGGAATTTATCAACGATACTCTTTGCCCCTTTCTGGACATCTTCTGTACGGCATTCCTGGACGACATCCTTATTTACAGTGACAATTTAAAGGAACATACGGAACACGTCAGAGCAATAATGACAACGCTTAGAGAGGCCGGTCTGTATCTGAAAGCGGAAAAATGCGAGTTTCATCAACAGGAAGTGAAGTATCTGGGATTGATAGTTGGGGTAAATGGGATTAGAATGGACCCAGAAAAAGGAACAGCGGTGAAGGAGTGGGAAGCACCTGGCAAGCTCAAGGAAGTTCAAGCGTCTTTAGGATTCGCAAACTTCTACCGAAGGTTTATAAAAAACTATAGCAGGGTGGTCCAACCATTAACCAAACTTACGAAGAAACTTGTACCGTTTCACTGGGGCCCCGATGAAAAGAGAGTATTTGCCGAATTGAAGGAAGTATTTACAACAGCACCAGCCCTAGCACACTTCGATTACGAAAAGGAAATCATTCTGGAAACCGACGCATCGTGTTATTTATCCGCGGGAGTACTATCACAGTACGACGATCAAGGTATCCTCCATCCAGTGCCATTCTTTTCAACACAACATACACCAGCGGAAGAAAATTACGAAATCTATGATCAAGAGCTGGGAGCCATCGTGAAATGTCTGGAACAATGGATACCGGAATGCGAAGGGTCAGTACATCCTATTAAAATACTGACATATCATAAAAACCTCGAATACTTCATGACATCAAAGCTACTAAATAGAAGGCAAACAAGATGGTCGGAATTCCTGTCAAGATTCAAGTTCAAGATTATATACCGTCCAGGAAAACAGGGTCAGAAGCCCGATGCACTGACCAGAATGCCAGAAGACATTCCTCCGAAGGGGGGGCAAAAAAAACCCAACAAATCGTGCTGAAGACGGAAAATCTTGATCAAAGAATACTGAAGGGATTGGTGGTAGCGTTTGCGGAAGTAGTCAACCGAGAAGCAGATGAAACTAGTCCAGAGGAGTTATGGAACTGGATTCAAAGGATATGCAAGGACTGCCCGTATGACAGCAGCGAAGGACTGTGTGCCAACACCACGAAAATCGTCAGCGAAGAAACTTCGAAGAAACTTCAACTGATAAAGGATCATCACGATACACCGGCAGCAGGACATCCAGGATGAGCAAAATCCTTCGAACTCCTCAAAAGAAGTCATCAATGGCCAGGTATGAGGAAGGACGTGGACAGATATATGCGAAACTGCTACGTATGTCAACGCAGCAAAGCAACTCACCAGACAATCCACGGATGACTCTAACCACTGGATATACCGCAACAACCGTGGAAGGATCTGAGTATGGATTTCGTGGTGGGACTACCGGAGAGCAAGGGGTACAATGCCATATGGGTAGTGGTTGATAGGTTGTCAAAAATGAAACATTTAGTACCATGTCGGGACGATACAGACGGCAAGAAGCTGGGCGAGATGTTTATACGAGAGGTGTTCAAGTTGCATGGCTTACCAGACACCATAGTATCGGACAGAGGACCCCAATTCACGTCAGAGTTCTGGAGACATGTTTGTGAAAGACTCGGAATCGAACGAAGGCTGACAACCGCATTGAATCTGCAGACAGATGGACAAACAGAACGAATGAACGCCATTATGGAATAGTACCTCAGGGCCTTCGTCAATTATCAACAGAACGACCGGACACAGAGGCTACCAATGGCAGAATTCGCATCAAACAATCACGCTTCGGAAACAACAGGATGCTCACCATTTTTTGGCAATTACGGGTTTCACCCAAGAATGACCTTTAGTCAACATCCGATTCAGAATGGAAACGATATCAGGGAAGTGAATGCAAACACCCTCTCCCACAAAATGAACGATAACTTCCAACAGATGAAGGCTGAAATGACTCGAGCGCAAGATATCCAGGCGGAACAAGCGGACAAGCATCGATGGGAGGGAGTGCAGATGATGGTTGGGGATTGAGTCTGGATGGACGCAAGGAACATTACAATACAACGACCCAGCAAGAAACTTGACTGGGAACCCCTGGGACCCAACAAGATTACGGAGGCCATCAGTTCATGGGCCTATCGGTTACAGTTACCCAAGGATCTTCATATTCATCCAGTACAACCAATTTCCCGCTTGATCAAGATATCGGAAGATCCCTTGCCAGGGCAAATCGAATCCGCACCACCTGCAGTTATTGTAGACAAAGAAGAAGAATACGAAGTGGAACGCATCGACGACTCGAGGATGTTTCAACGTCAACTGCAGTACCTAGTCAAGTGCAAAGGCTATGATGAACAAAGCTGGGAACCGGCAATCAATGTGGACGGACTTCAAGCAATCGATGTATTCCACAAAGAACAACCTGGCAAACCCGGATCAATAGCCTTGTAGGAACTCGACCTGTGGAAGGGGGAGCTACTGTCACGGTTGTGTCGAGTGAGGATCGAGGGAGGAAAATGGATGGATGATTGGGATACAGGAATACAAAGGAAATCAGGTTTCGTTGGTTGGAATCAGGTTTCGTTGGAAAGAATCAGGTTTCGTTGGTTGGAGTCAGGTTTCGTTGGTTGCGTTGTAAATATGGCGTGATGGTCATGGCGTAGGCTGCGGACTGAAAGGGTTGCATACATAGTCGGGTGGAGTTAGGATGTATTTCGGAACGAGTGAGCAAAGATGACAACGGTCGCGTTAACTGAATATAAGGATGCTGAATTTACGGAGGATAGGTTTGTTCTTCACTCGTTCTCTAGTCTACAAAACAATCAATAGCTTCGGCACCAACCTCTGTTCACTTCTGTGATTCCGGATTTCGAGTCTCTAGTTTGTTACCCAGTACCCGCGATCACTGCACCTTTACCTTTGGTTTTTATAACCCCTAGAACTCCGAGCCTAGAAACCTTGACAAGTTTAGTCCAGTACAATAAGGATGGCAATTGCGCTGGAAATGATTTTCCTTTGTCAGTTAATGCTAGTTTTGGTATTTCGCAGTTTTCTATATCAAGCTCAGAAATAAAAAAGTCTTCTATGTAAAGCAAACATCTCGTCATGAAATGCTCGCTGAAAATAGAAGACAAGATCATTGATACCCACGCTTTGTTAGACTGCGGAGCTACTGGAATAGCATTTATTGACCAAGATTTCGTCCGTCATCATCAATTGGAGGAAAGAGAATTAAAAGAATCAAGAGAATGGGAAGTTATAGATGGAAGGCCCATTGAATCAGGAACAATCACCACAATGGCTAAGTTGAATCTAGGCATATGCGGACATCAAGAGCAGTTACCAGCGTTCGTTACAAAATTAGGACACTATCCAATCATACTAGGGTTATCATGGCTACAACTTCACCATGTCACAGTCAAATTCCAGAAGAAATAGATAGGATTCAAAAGCAACTACTGTCAGAAACATTGTCAACATCACTCGAGCGTGTGGGTATGGGGCAATCATATGGAAATGGTCGAACTAGACAAGCCAAAACTGGATATATGTGCAATAGCAGCAGCACCATTTATGAGATGCAACAAGAAGCTGAAACTCAAAGTATACACGGTAACACTATACGAAATCAACAAGGCCCTCAAAGTAAAGGATCTTCAGGAAAAACCGCTTGATCAGTTAATTCCAAAAGAATATCATGAGTTCCTTCCCCTCTTTAACAAGGTTATTGCTGAACGACTACCTCCACACAGACCATACGATCACAGGATCCCTCTCCAAGAAGGCTTCACACCTCCTTTCAGACCAATTTACAGCTTATCAAGGGAAGAGTTACAAATCTTGAAGGAATGTATTGAAAAGAACCTGTCAAATGGATTTATCAGATCATCGTCATCACCATGTGGAGTGCCGGTATTATTCGCACCCAAATCTAACGGAGGCCTCAGGTCATATGTGGATCATAGAGGCCTACACTAGGGAACAATCAAAAATCTATACCCCCGACCACTCATTCAACAAACCTTATTGAGATTATCGAAGGCCAGGTGGTACACCAAGTTGGATGTTTGAGATGCCTACAACCTGACCAGAATCGAGGATTGGGACGAATGGAAGACAGCATTCCGGACCCGCAATGGCCTATTCAAATCCCTGGTTATGCTATTTGGACTCACCAATGCACCAGCATCCTTGCAGGAATTCATCAATGATACACTTCGACCATTTCTGGACCTCTTCTGCACGGCGTTTTTGAACAACATTCTTATCTACAGTGACAATCTGACAGAACATCGGGAACATGTCAAATCGATGATGACAATGTTGAAGGAAGATGGGTTATACTTGAAAGCCGAAAAATACGAATTCCATCAACAAGAAGTCACGTATCTAAGACTAATAGTCAGTGTCAACGGAATCAGAATGGACCCAGAAAAGGTAACAGTGGTCAAGGAGTGGGAAGAACCTGGCAAACTCAAAGAGGTTCAAGCATTCTTAGGATTTGCCAACTTCTATCGAAGATTCATAAGGAATTACAGCAGGGTGGTCCAACCATTGACAAAGCTAACAAAACAGCTGGTATCATTTCATTGGGGACCTGATCAGAAACAGGCCTTTGCAGAACTGATAGAAGCATTCACAACAGCACCAGTCCTCACACATTTCGATTACGAAAGGGAAATCGTCCTGGAAACAGAAACTTCCAGCTACGTGTCAGCAGGAGTCCTATCACAATACGATGACCAAGGAATCCTTCACCCGGTTGCATTCTTTTCCAAGAAGCATATACCAGCCGAGGAAAATTACGAAATCTACGACCAGGAATTAGGAACCATCGTTAAATCTCTCGAACAATGGAGACTAGAGTGCGACGGGTCAGTACATCCAATCAAGATATTGACGGATCATAAGATCCTTGAATACGTTATGACATCAAAGTTACTCAATAGAAGGCAAACAAGGTGGTCTGAATTCCTGTTGAGATTTAAGTTCAAGGTTGTTTACCACCCGGGAAGACAGGGCCAGAAGCCCGATGCACTCACCAGAATGCCAGGAGACATTCCTCCGAAAGGGGGGGCAGAAAAAACCCAACAAATTGTGCTCAAAATGGAGAATCTCGACAAAAGAATACAACAAGGACTTGTGGTAGCGTTTGCGGAAGTATTCAATAGGGAGGCAGATGAAGTCAGTCCTGAAGAATTGTGGAATTGGATCCAAGGCGTGTGCAAAGACTGCCCATATGATAGCAGTGAAGGACTATTTGCCAACGCCACAGAAATTGTCAACAAGAAAGCTTCGAAAAGACTTCAGCTTATCAAGGACCATCACGACATTCCAGCAGCAGGATATCCAGGACGAGCAAAAACTCTTGAATTACTCAGAAGGAACCACCAGTAGCAGGGCATGAGGGCAGAAGTGGATAGGTATGTACAAAACTGCCACATATGTCAACGCAGCAAGGCAACTCACCAAAAGATCCACAGATGGCTCAAACCACTGGAAGTACTGCAACAACCATAGAAAGACCTGAGTTTGGATTTTGTGGTAGGGTTACCGGAAAGCGAAGGGTATAATGCCATCTGGGTAGTGGTTGATAGGCTGTCAAAGATGAAGCATTTGGTCCCATGTAGAGACAACACAGATGGAAAGAAACTGGGTGAAATGTTCATACAAGAGGTTTTCAAATTGCATGGCTTACCAGATTCCATAGTATCAGACAGAGGACCCCAAATTGCTTCGGAGTTCTGGAAACATGTCTGTGAAACACTGGGAATTGAACGAAAACTTTCAACCGTGTTCCACCTACAAACAGACGGTCAAACGGAGCGGATGAACACCATCATGGAACAGTACCTAAAAGCCTTCGTCAATTATCAACAAAATGACTGGTCACAGTGGTTACCCATGGCTGAGTTTGTGTCAAACAATCACGCTTCGGAAACAATAGGATGCTCACTGTTTTTTGGCAATTATGGGTTCCATCCAAGATTGACTTTCAGCCAACACCCAGTTCAAAATGGAAACGATATCAGGGAAGTAAACGCAAACATTCTTTCCCAAAAAATGTACGATATCTTTCAACAAATGAAGACGGAGATGACTCCGGCAGAAGATATTCAAGTGGAACAGGCAGACAAACACCGACGAGAGGGTGTACAAATGAAGATTGGGGACCGCATGTGGATAGACGCCAGAAATATTACATCACAGCGACCCAGCAAGAAGTTAGACTGGAAACACTTGGGACCTTATGAAATCACGGAAGTTATTAGTCCATGCGCCTACCGTTTACAGTTTCCCAAGGATCTTCACATCCATCCAGTACAACCAATCTCCCAGTTGAGCAAAGTTTCAGAAGACCCTTGACCAGGGCAAATCGAATCTACACCACCACCAGTTATCGTGGACGGAGAGGAGGAATACGAAGTGGAAAGTATCGAAGATTCTGGAATATTCCGATGCCAATTGCAGTATCTGGTTAAATGGAAGGGGTACGATAAAAGATGCTGGGAGCCAGCAGTCAACGTGGACAGACTTCAAGCTATCGATATATTCCACACCGAACAACCTTGCAAACCCACGTCGACAGCCTCGTAGGAACATGGCTTGTGGGAGGGGGAGCTACTGTCACAGTTGTGTCAAGTGAGGATCAGAGGAGGAGTATGGATCAATGAAGGATATATGGGAATACGAAGGGAATCAGGTTTCGTTGGAAGGAATCAGGTTTCGTTGAAAGGAAGCAGGTTTCGTTGGAAGGAATCAGGTTTTGAAGGAAGGAATCAGGTTTTGAAGGAAGGAATCAGGTTTCAACAGTTGCATCGTAAATATGGCGTGATGGTAATGGTGTGAGCCATGGTTTGCAATGATTGTGTACATAGTTGGGTGAAGTTGGGATATATTTTGGAACAAGTAAGTAAAGGTGACGACGGTCGGGTTAGCTGTATATAAGGGCGATGGATTCACGGAGGATAGGTGTGTTCTTCACTCGTTTTCTAGTCTACAAAACAATCAATAGCTTTGGCACCAACCTTTGTTCACTTCTGTGATTCCGGATTTTGGGTCTCTAGTTTGCCACGCGGTACCCGTGATCACTGCACCTCCCGTTTGGTCTTTATAACCCCTAGAACTCCGAGTCTTAAAACCTTGACACTTTGCTGTGGGTATTCCAATCTCTATAATATACAATATTTCTTGTGTTTATTATATGTTCTCAATTTGTTCACCTCACTGATCTTGTTGCTAATCAGGCTTTGTTTATCTGGCAAACCTGAATATAGATATTGGCCAGCTTAACTCTGACCTGCCTTATCCATAATATTCGAGACTTGAATATCTGCTTCTCACCAAAATCTCCTATTTTATCAATCACAACCTGAGTATTGATCCTAATTTCCATCTTTGTTCTTCTCCCCCTAATGAGCTTATATCCTGGATGGCTAGTTTGGTACTCATTCCCTCATCTTTCATATTCCTCTTAGCAATACTTAGTTCATATGACTGCTTGTGGACATGACACTAGCTCTATCAGTAAGATAAGATATACAACAGGGACCGTATACAATCAACTAACTTCATCTAATAGAAATATATTTGATGCCGAGTGACATGTCATGTCTACCTCGAACCTCGGCTGTACAAATGTCAGTCAATTATTCCGGCAACATATTAACAACCTTGATGAAATGGCCACATGACTTTAATCTAGCACAGTGAGACCCGGGAGTCTCTGGACATCCCCACACCATCTACTCCCGATCACCGTAACGAGCGTACTGTTCCGGGCTTTGAGGTTACATCACTTTTTTGACGTGACACTTTTTTTTCTAATATAGAATAGACAAGAGTGGGCCAAATATGCAATAAAATCTTTACAAGATGGCAGGTGACGTTGTAACCTCAAAGCCTGTACAGTACCCTCGATCAATGACGATATCCGTCGTTCAGAATCATTTACTAGATTGGGCTCTCGATGGTAAAGTCATTCGGAAAGATTCTTGGAATACCTATCTGACGGCGCGATGTGTATTCCGTGTTATCAACATTGTTATGTACTCCCATTGGGAGTACATTGTGCACATGAGGTATGTGATCACTGGAAGCACGATGGTCTTAACCCCACCCACCCAATCACTGACTATATGAGCCAAACTCGGTTTGAGAAAATCAAACGCTATTTCCATGTGAATCGTACAGAAGATCCTGCACTTTTACCAACAGTGGCGCCCGAGCTTCTGCGGGCGGTCAAGCGAAGAGATCTAAAGTCCTGGCGACATCTCGGAACATGTTAATATATTCGAGTAACTTTTTTAGGGGGTTGAATTGTATCCCTCACCCCCACCGTCTCCTATCTCTCTTCAACTTCCTCCCTCCACCTTCCACACGAATAGTGAGCGACTTCATCATCTGATTACAACAACAACCCCGAGATTACTTAAGACATCGCTGATAATACCGAGTCCCCAAGATTTTACCGAGAATATTATCAAGTACATGCCATCCAGACCACACTCAACAGCCCAAGAATTAAGTCAATGTCATTACTGAACACAAATCACAAACGTTGCCCACACTTTCCCCCGTATCTTTATTCACTAACAACTCTAGGCTCATTCATATAGGTCTTCACGTCTGCCATCCGGACAAAGAAAGTCGTAGATATCTTTTAGTGATTCAATAAGAGGTTCATTATGTTGCTCTTGCTGTTCCATACGCTCTAGTGCTAGAAGAGCCTCGTCCGCTGGAGTATTTTTTCTCGAGTTGAGCAGATGAGTCGATGCCCCTGCCATGATTAAGGAAAACACTCCATTATAATCTCCGTGAAGGGTGGCTATGTGGAGAGCAGTGTTTTTATGATTTTCATCCGCGGCATCTAGGATAACTGAGTCGTGTAGTACTGGAAAGCGCTGCGGTTGGTCTTCTTCGAGGTCAGATGACAGGAGGTATTGAAGCATAGAGTATGCTTGGTATTGTTTACGGTTGACTGCATAGTGTAGAACAGAAGCTCCCTTCCAATCCCCGCCATGTAGGAGAAGGTCTACTCTCCGATTAAGCAGGAATTCGGTCACATCTTGAACACCGCTAGAAATTGCTCCACAAATTGGTGTACGTCCATCCTTGTCGACAGCATTAATGTTGGCTCCCTCTTCGACGAGAAGCCGAGTCATGCTCAGATGTCCTCTGGAAGTAGCACAATGCAGTGGAACCTCTCCATCCTCGTTCGGAATATTTATGGCTGCTCTTCCATCAGGATGACATCGGATGATTGACTCCATTACTTTGAGGGAGCCATTGAGGGCGCTGTAATGTAGGGCAGTGAAACCGTCATCTTCGGCCGAGGAAGCAATCGCTGCACCATGGGATATCACTGCTTCTACCTTTGCTGCATTTTGTTGATCAGGTCCGTAGCTATTGACAGCCAAGATAAGAGCATCAGGAGGCATGACTGCCCCATTCCGCAGAAGTGCTTCCATTACGTATATGTCTTCCCCAGATTCATCGAGTACATATTGCAATGGTGTGGATCCATCTGCAGCAAGAGTATCGACTCCTAACCCGCTGTTGCTTCCGCGTAACAAGAGAATCCGAATTGTCTCGTCGATAACATGTTTAAAGTCGGGCCCATGGAGTAGCCATCTGATATATCCTTAGCCATGTCTATAGCCGGGTTGTAAATGCTCTGTCACCTCTCTATAGGGGGAGTATACTGCCCAACATGATGCAAAGCCCACGTCTGGCGTGCACACTCACTTGGCTGGAGCTGAGCGCCATTGTCCAGCAAGATTGACACAACCTTCGGAAGATGGTACCTCACAGCGCTTTCTAATGGAGTATCACTGGAATCATCCGGACGGTAATTGGGATCAGCGCCGAGTTTTAACAGGGTAGTAACTGCCTTCGTTGAGCCCACACGAACCGCCACGTGAAGTGGGGTATGAACCATGCGGAGGAAATAATCCTCGAGTACCCGGCTATTTTTACCTGTGAGTATATTCAGCTGGGATCCTGCACAGTTCACCAGCGCTGTTGCGACTTCTTCCATGTCATTTTCGGGGAACATCCAGAGCCAATGGAGTGGGGTTACTCCCGTGTAGTCTGCAGCAGTGGCTTTTGCGCCTAGATCAATGAGATAAGTCGTGATATTGGTCAGTCCTACACGACAAGCAGCATGCAGTGCTGTTTGACCAGTCTCATCTCTGTCGTCAATGTTGGCCCCATTGGCAATAAGTTTTTTAACCAAAGAGAATTTGCCACAGTTGATGGCGTAGTGGAGAAGCGGTATTTCGAATGTTGTGCCATCGCCAACTTCAAACTGAGCCAACGTACTGCCGTCTTGTGTTAGGTTTCTTTCGGAAATGAACTGCTCGAGCAAGTTACTGTCGTCACTGCGGCTGTCGATGTTGTACCACCTGTTTTTATCCCTGCCCAGAGTGAATTGAATCCTGCCATTCCAGTGCACAAATACCTCCCCTTGAAAGGACTTTATCATATCACAGTAGTACTCTGTGGATGCAGTCTCAGGTGACCGGAGTTTCTCGTCGATGCACTTGGCAAAGGCAAAAATGATAAGCCTGTCGTCCACATTTGATCCCACACTACCCATGCTTTCATCGTCATCTGGATCAGCGATAGCCGCATTAGTCTAGCGCACAACATGCTTAGATTGGGGGTCTCCGGCCCTGCCAGATTGCACACCTTCAGTAGAGTCACAACTTTGATTATTTGTGTCAGAGTTTTCTGTCTCCGTATCAACGAAAGAATCCTGGTTATCTATCGAATAATCTTCCAATTCAAGCTCCGGAACGCATCTACCATGCGCTGAAAATATTTGAGGCGCCATGATCCCGCTAGTTCCACACCCGAACGATGCGGCGAGATGAAAGTACCTGAGTGACTGGGATATATCTCTTTTACATCCCAAGCCGGTCGCATAATAGATACTGAGTAGTAAGTATGCGCGACCCCTCGAGGAAGACGATAGTCGACAATCATGAACCGTGGAAAATAGCATGGAGAGCGCTTCGCATTGAAGTTCCCAGGGTATATCGTCGGACTATAGGAGTTAGCACGACAGCTCAGAAGTTGTTATGGACATACCTCGGTCCGGTACAAAGCCTGGCGAAATGGTACTTCAGTGGACATTCCAAGCTCCTCGTGACTGCTTCATAGTCACATTGTTAGTTACTCAATAACGTGTGAGAAGTTATGAACATGAATACCCTTTCGAATCAATATCCATCAGAACTATTTTCACCTGCGATACTGCTGAGAACGCACGCCGACGCACACCCGGCCGTGCTACCGGTAGAAATTTTGAATTTCGTGGCACTGAGATGTCTGTTATACAGTGAGCAAAGGCTTTCTGAAGTATTGCGATCTCAGTGGATGGGCAGCTGTCTTGAATGGTGGCAACGTAATCATCGAACCGGTCTCGAATGCCTTGGACCCCAATGCGATTCAAACATTCCTCATCGTCTTCGCCATCTTTCCTCCAACTACAATGGTAATACTGTGCGCCTTTGTATACGCTCCAAAACATGAGGCCCAGTGAGAATAGGTCACAAGCCGGCAAAAGGTGAAATGGCAGTGGTCGAGTGCTTTGCCGGACCAACGGGGATACGTAGAGTGGGGTCCCATGATATACTGGAGGCTTGTTAACGCAGCTGATCCCAGAAACCATATCTTCGACGATTGCATTGCCAAAATCACTGATCTTTGCTATATGCCGTGATACACCGGTCGTGGGATCGCCTCGGAAGACAAGTACGTTTTCTAGCTTGACATCGCCGTGAATAATCTGGCATTTATGTAATGCCTCCAGGCCAGCCGTGACGTCTCTACAGAGATGTCTTCTATGCATCCAGCTCTGAACATCGTTGGGTGGGTCTAACTTGCTCAAATAATCCTTTAAAGAGCCCAAGCTTGCATATTCCATGACCAGAGACAAATTTGATAAATTGTTCGTATTAGCCAACGTATCTCTTTCAATGCCCAAGACTTTGGCGACATGCGGATGGTCCAGAAATGGTGGATGGATAGCAATTTTCAATTCCAGTAACATCGACTCAAAGACACTAACCGAGGGTTCGGAAATGGAACTGTTCTCATTGAGCATCCGTTTCTTGATAGCAACAACGGTTCCCGCTTCACTGTCTTCGCAACGATGAACGACGAATGATGTTCCCTGGCCGATAGATATTGGGTTTTGCAAACGACCTTCATCATACTCTTCGAGTCGACCAACAACGGCAAGAAAGTCCAGCAAATTGCCTACCCCGGAAGAATCAGGTTTGGTCCTTGTTGCTGGTGAATCCCAGAACAGAAATTTTCCTCCTGGTTTGTCGAAAATATGACGGCTCATGTGTATCGTGTTTGAACTCGGTGTCGTGAAATGGAGGGTGTCTGGAAGAGACAATTGGAATAAATTTGTCTACTGTTTCCTCGGCGATTGTCATCAGATTTGAGACTTTGGCTCAAACTTAAAAAGAAACTACCCGAGTATTAGCCGCCATCAATCACGTGTCTGAATATGCGGTGTGAGGCTATACACATTACGCACAGTGCTCAGTGCATATCATACGACACTGCATTATCATGCACTGCGATCTGAGGCATTTGAGGACCACTCAGAATTGCAGGTAGGTTGTTGAACTCCATCGTTTTGTAGTTATATTCTTTCAGACGCATGGTTGGATAGGTGCGCTAAAAATAGGTTACAGGGAAATTTGCAAAATTATTCCCTTGGTGGTGTGAATCGTGTTGCGACAATGAGGGGAGAACCGTGTGCATTGGCTATGGTACAATAACTGTCTAGGTACAGGTCTAAAGGTCCAAGATGCGTAGGGAAAGCGAAGAGTAAAGTATGAAGTCTAAAAGAGCAGTCACAAACCTTATGGCTGTATCAACAAATCGAACGCTAGCTGGGAATGGTTCGTCTATGTTGGGCTAAACAAGTTGAAGTATGAGGTGAATCCCTTTCTGTTTTGTCTAGAAATGGGTGTGTAACAAGGTGAGGACACAGATTTTTGATTGGCTGAGTCACCTCCAAATCATTCCCCCTGGTACTTGTGGAAGGCAAAATTGGGACAGCTTAATCCCTGTTTACATAGAAGTTTGTATGGATCGAAGCTAAACATTCCCGATTTCGTCTTATATACTCGAGTATACTAACAGCTTTAAAGTAGCTTGAAATTTTTTCACCGGGAAGGTGTGAGAGATCTACTTTCAAAAACCGAGAGTCTAAATCGGGGCCAAGTTTCTTGTCAGCTGTAACAAAAACCCTTGGACGACAAACAAAACGACAACATGCTTCCCAGGAGCATCGAGAGTAACACTGAACACCCAGACAATGAACTTAGAGCCACGCTGCAGCATGAACTCATCGGCGCTTTCCCTGGGCGCTCTAAATACGACAGAGCCAGCGTCCTTACACTGTATTGGGAAGAAGACGATTTTGAACCGCCTTGCAAAATGGAAGTTGGGATTGTAAACGAATTATTTCGGAACGACTTCCATTATGAGACAGAAACCTTTGTGATTCCTTCGGAGAACTCGTACAACATGTTGGAATTGGCTTTAGTGGACTTCAAATGCCGCAATGATGGTCTGAACAACCTTCTCATCGTGTACTACTGTGGCCATGGAGATGAAAGCATTGATCTTCAGAAGGCAGTATGGTCTGCGTATGTCTCCCTCTGAGGATATACCCTCTTATCTAATTAGGAAGACGACTAATTATGCTTCCTCAGAAAGGGTTCCGGTGGCCCAGAAGTTAATTGGTTTCGCCTCCAGCCTACGTTGCAAGAGGCTCGGGCAGATGTGCTCCTCATATTGGACTGTTGCTTTGCCACACTAGCCGCAAAGAGTGGACAACTTGGGCGCTTATCTTTGCTGGCAGCAGCCCCAGATAATGGCAAAACACCATCACCGGGACCGTACTCATTCACGCGATTCTTCGTCGATGAAATCCGGTCGGTGTTGCAAGAACGAAGATTTGTTCAACTTAGTGAGCTTCCTAGTCGTATACATCAACGAAGTATACAAACACCTGTCTTATTTAATCAACGGCTCCTTCAACTCGAACCGTACGGTATCGAACCTAACCAGACGCCATGTATCGCTCCCGCGGCGTCATTTTCGTTCACGATCTCCGTTTCTCAGCCTCCTACATCGGAAACTGTTCGAGAACTAGGCGAGTATATCAAACGCATCGCCCCGAAGTCTGTGTCTAATGTTACCGTCGACCGAGTGGTCCGGACCTCGACAAGTCTTCGTGATTTTGTTCTCGGCGAAAATAAAGCCGGATTGCCCGGCCGTTTTCTAGATAGCCTCGCTTCACCAGATCAACGTCTGTTGCTAGAAGAACTTCGGGAAATCAGTGCGCTCTTCGCCCGAACAAAACAATGGATATCCCCAAACCCTACAGAAGCACACTCCCGAGATGCGCAACCCCCGACCAAAGTATATGAGGGCGCCCTGGAGCTTCTTAATGATTTCGAGCGTCAAGCAGCAAGGCTTTCCGATATTGTCCAAGGTTTGGTGTTGTCACACCCCGAATTTCAAACCCCCACTAGACTGCAACAACTTGAAAATAGTGAGGCGGCACAAAATATCGGGTTGTCAGAGGCTGCCAGTCTCAGTCTTCTAAACAAGACTCCAGAATCGGACCCTCTTCCAAATCCTAAGCTTCTTCCTAAGGGAAGTGTACAATACGGCCGTTTGACAGAACCATTCCGCGCTGGCTCCTCCCAAGGAGTTTATGTGATCGTAGAACTCATCCACTACGCCGCAGAGACCAACGCCCCTCCGCCCGAAGCTTTAAAGCAGCAGGTGGAAAGGATGTGTTCACGACTAATGAGTCCAAAGTCGGATTTCTATCGAATTCTCCCGTGCAAAGGGTATGTTCTGGACAAAAGAGAAAAGTCCTTAGGACTTGTTTTTCAGGCCCCTTCGGGTTATCAACACAAACACTTTTCGACATTGATTGCGGAATTCAATGAATGCCCAGACTTCCATTAGAGAAGCGCTATCGAATCGCATATTCCGTGGCCAGCGCTCTTCGCCAACTTCATCGGGTCAGCTGGCTGCACAAAGGCATACGAAGTGATACCATTTTGTTCTTTCGCAGGACAGGGCAAATGGAAGGAGTAGATCACGATGAGCCCTGGTTGTTTGGCTTTGAATACTCTCGGTCGGATGCGTATTTGTCAGAACTGAAAGCGCAGTTTCGGCTTGCTAGGACCATTTACACCCCGCAGTTGAGATGGGGTAGACCGATGATACCGTTCACCTTTGCACATGATGTATACGCTTTGGTAAGTGCTTTGATGTTTGATATTTAATGTTTCGAACAATTGAATTGACACTCTTTCAGGGAGTACTACTGCTTGAGATCGGCTATTGGAAATACATTCTTAAAATGGGCAATTTCCAGGATGCGCTGAGCCAGAGGAAGCACGAGAAATCTTAGTTCGGCGCGCAGGTAATGATCTTGCGCACATCATGGGCACGAGTTACTCTCGCGCAGTGTTATATTGTTTGACCGAAAATATAGAAGCTGGGGGGTATTCTAGGGGGCGATTTGAGTCCGAGGTTATCAACCGCTTAAAGTTTCTTGCGGAGCAGACGGAGTAGTTGGTTTTGGTCTCCTACCATATCACCGAATTAATAATCATGGTCAATATGAGGGTTAGAACCATTACAAATAATACTGTCTTACCCGCTCCTACAATTCAAAACTGAGATATTTCCATTGTCCTGATACCAATAATTTGTTTGTAAACATTTCTGATTTCTGGCTAATCAGTTTCGCATGTGATCGTAGTTTCGTTCTTTGATCGGATGAGTTGACACCACACAATCTGTAGAACAAACAAATTACATTGTGCATAGATGCAACCCGCAGTACGTTATCCAATCTGAAGCCACGGACGTACATATGCATGAAAAAACAGGTTAGTTGGGGCTACGTATTCATGCATTGCACACAGAAGATTACGACTGCGCACATTTGTTCTAGACTTGGTTTGTTATTGTGGCCTGAGGTGATTAAAGCTGCCGACGCCAGCGACCTTGGGCGCAGGGCTTTGTATCTTAGAGGCGATACGCTGTTTCAAGTTCGATTGTGGATAACTATGGCTATGGTAAAACATAACAAACTATCTATCTATACATATGGCGGTTTACTCACAAACACGGACAAAGAAGACAATCGCTATGCGGATGGACGCGAAGAGCTTAATTATCGGCCTCGAGTACACCAGCGGCCAAATCCCGCAGAAGTAACCTCTCCTGCTCCACCACCTGTCCCGTTTCTGACTACCACTCTCTTAGTATC
>WHVE01000651.1:0-76019 GCA_015178995.1 Trichophaea hybrida | reverse complement strand
TCACATAGTTTTAGCCATCCATATGATTCTGGTTTATTGGGTTGGCTCTATTGACACATATGGCAGTTGCAAATGTCTCTATCTAAGTCCCTTTGATGTCTTCTGGCTGATGAATTCCGGCCTCCATAGCAAGATTTTTTTTCATTCGTAACGTGCTGCAGCAGGCGAATTGTAGTGTAATTGCAAATGAACTGTTTTTTATTTTTGATTATGGCTGGGAATTTGATCGTACATACACACAGTTCATTTGTGGTATTGTATGCCTATTTCTTGCCGATATTCTGAATCAAGTTCCATAGGTTACTTGGATTTACCTTGTTATTTTCCCAGTTTATAATTTTCACAATTAATACTATGTGTCTTTTGTATATTTTCTTTTCATAATTTCTTTTTTGAAGAATATTCTTATAGGTTTTTTCTGTTTCTCAATTCAGGAAAATATTTCCTGGCAAGCCAGTTTGTGTGTCAGGCTTCTAACCTGGCATTCACAGAAATATGATTTTGAACTTGAATTGTGGCAACAATTAGAACATCATGTTGGTTATCCATGTGGACAATGCAATTTCCGCCCGGACCTGGTATCCCCCTGCCGTTATCTTCCCTCGGGCTCGAGAGAATAGTTCACACTTCTGTACCATATCATCATTGTCCAATGCGCTCCAGACGGCTCCTGGTGCATATTGAACTTCCCACAATTGCGCAGGAGCATCCCACACCATTGCTATAAGTTTCTAAGAGATCCTCCAACTGGCTGCTTTGCGTACATTACTCTGCTTGCCTCTCCGATGCTCTGCAGCCCTTACTGACAATCTCCATCATATGTGACTCCATTCATAGAGCATGCTGCCAATTTGTCACTGCTACTTCAGGCATAATCTCAAAGAATTTATATAATACACATCAATGGATCTCATAACACATATTTGATGTTGATATACACCTGCTGGATTTTGAGCGTATCCCTGGGTGAAACTCCTAGCATTTGTTTGGATACATTGTCGAGGTGGCTTCACACTTTGCATTCTGCTGGGTTTTGTCATAATATTCATCCCAGTACGTATTCAAATACGCTGGATTATGTACAATCCATATCGAATCCTCTCCGGATGCCTACTGGATCTTTGCAACCAAGATAGATGGCACTTCAACTTGCCTCATGGTGATGACATATGGGGTTGACTGGTTTACCACTCTGACAAATAGTTCAGCTTCTTGTGGGTTCCCTAAACGCTGCTCGACATGCGTATCCACAACCCCACCCAACTCCAGTAGAGATTTGATCTTCAACTCATGATGGAGGGAATCAATGGAAATTAGGGTGCTGCTGAAACAGCTTGTCACCAGTCCTCACAATGATCCACATAGCAATCAGGTTCTCATCGGTGGTCAACTGGTTAAGTATGTAGAAGGTGATATATGTGGGACCCGCAGAGTCCAATGATGTCAAATTTCACCTGTGCCAACCCATATCAGCTGTGCTGGCTCCCACTGAGTCACACGCCCTGGCATTCCCTCAACGCTTCAGTTATGCAGGATCCACTTGATCTGGTGAGGGTCATGAAATTCTGGCATGTAGAAAGCAACCGTGTTGTGAGGTTCCAAGTGTACATCATTCATGCACAGAGTTCCATAGCACCACATCATACTGACCACATCACCCCCTCAGATCTCAAGTACATGCCATCTTCCAAGTGATGGCCATGTTGGTATGTTGAGAGTTTCAGATTCTGCAGCAAGTAATATCTGCTTGGAAGACTTTAAATGTTCACAAAGAGTTGAAAAATTAAACTACCCCTGAGGTTGTGAACTGGGTTCAATCAAAGGTTCATATTTGCCAGCATGCATCCCTTTCTGCCAGACGCACCTGGTCATTTTCCCTTTTTTTGAAACTGAAATCATGTCATGGACAGCTGCATTCTCCTCAACGTACCATCCATACGAATCTTGCCACGGAATTGTCATTTCCATATAGTCCATGACTGTGTATCTGTAATTGTACTGAAGAATCTGTGGTATGAAATGGACCCCACTGCTGGAACAGTATGCTGGCTTGGAGTTCGAAATGTGCAAGAGGTCTGAAATCTCTGTTGAAATGATATGCAGAGCACCCATTTGGTGTTGAACTTACAATATTGACGGGGAGGTGAATATTTGATTTTTCAAACTGATACAATTGCAGCATTGATAGTTTCTGTAAATTGGAACATTTCCTTATGTTCCATTCATGATGATAGTGCAGAAAGTTCTTCATCATGGCATTACACCGTGAAGATCAAGCTGCTTTGCTCACCTTGTCAACCGCTATTTCCAGACGCCAGGCAACCTCCGGTTGGCACTCCTCTGCACAATGTTATGCTGTTTTCACAGCTGCCAATTGGCACCGCTCAAACTCCCACGTTGTAGGAACAGTCACCAGTGATCCACCCTTCACAGTTGTCAAAATGATGTGCAATTCTTGTTTGAGTGTTCGAGCAATCTTGTTTGTCCATCGATGGCTAGCTTTGGGAAGCAGCTTCAGGTCCTGGCGGTCCTGAGTTTCTTGAAAACATTTGGCAAACAAGGCAAGTTGGTTTGTGGATGTGCCATGAAGCTCTGCTTCGAGTGGAACTATTATTGTCGTTCGTTCTTCTGCAGTCCAGGTAGTTGCATTCAGCATCTCTTCTTTTAGGTGTACTGCAAGTGTTCGCTGCTGTACAGTAACATACCATACATCTCCCAATGATGCTCTCTCTCGATCTTCTTCATCGCCACCTCTTCAGGATTTTCTCCATAATTGGGATGTGGCATTCCCAATACCTTGTGCGAGCCTTGGTAGTTCATGGCGGAGTGAAGATTGGTATCCATTTGTAAAAGCTTTCGAGAACTTTGTCAAGGTATCTCCATCAGATATCCACATTCATTTGCTGGCTGGCAAGGAAAGAAAATCTTTATGTGTCCGAATCATGTGCATAATCTCAGTATAAAATGCAATGTCCGAGATTGGGTTCCATGCAACATTGCTGGCAAGCAGGGAGCACTCACTGCAGATTCAATCCTGAGCATTTCTTGGATTTCTATGCCATATCAGGATCTATTTTTCACAGTATCAAAGTGTTTACAGAAATGCAACATGTGTGGGTAGAGTGGAACTGAGCTTCACCGGGCATCGAATCGAGCAGCCCAGGCACGATTGGTGAGTTACTCCAAAAGCAAGTTGATCAGATCATTCACGATCCCGAAATGCAGTTGGTGAAGCAAATTGGGTTGCGACATGTAATAGTTATTGCACCCACAATAATCCAAAAAGAGATTCAAAGTCCATTGCAAATACACCTGTGTGAATTCATTGAATCAATACTCTTCCAGGTACTCCTGATGGTATACCATGTATCAAGGCTCCCAGTTGCAAAATTGTTTACAATCATCCATCAGAGGACCCATTGCTATTGAACACACAGAGTATGTCTCTGACAATGTGTGTGAGGATTGTGATCTCCAAGTAGTCCGCAATTAATGCAGGTAGTAACACGTAGCAGGTACATTTCAAACCATCCCCGCAAGCCTGCTTGAAACCAGCTCAACTGATATTCACTTCTATCAGTGGTTTCAGGATGGTATGGATCCCATGGTACTATCATAGTCTATATCGGATTGAGCTGTTGGTGGAATGGGAACGATTCACATCAGAATCCAGGAGTATCTTGATGCTGTACGACAAACATCTTGTGATGTTTTGCAACATTCACCATAGCCACAAGGTGCGGTTGTGATCCTACAAATGGGTGAGATGTGTTGAATCAGAAGCAATGATTTCAGGTACAATTGTCGCACCATTGGATGATTGCACCTGGTATTCCACCACCACTTCCCTGGGATCATCACCTTATAGATCCCATGATCTGATTAATCGTTCAGCTGAATTGGAGTCAAATCCAGGTGACCCACTAACAGAAATTGCTTCAAAAAAAACTGAATAACTACGAAAATATTTTTACAGTATATATTGGCATATTTCCCAGGCGCTGGAAGTGGATTCTGCTCCAAGTCTGAAATCAAGGCATCTCAGTAGCTTCCAGAGTTCAGATGCATTCTGTGATGGAGTTATACCAAGATCGTCCATTTTGCACTGATGAATCATGATAGTTGTGTACAAAAGTTTGGTTTTGTATACCCAGATCATGGGCTTGTGGATGATCAAACACATTTGCCAATAACTCTTTAAATGTGTAATGTGTGTATGGTACTATCTCGATAACACTTGATCCACCTTGGTGGGTGTTCGCACAATCACCGAATGTTGCTACAGAGCCAATTTCCATAGTTCATTTTGGAGAGTTTCCGTTTGACAACGTGTGATGGCGTAAGCTCTCACCGGGTATACAAAACGTAATCCCGCTTCTGTGATGATGTTGCATACTCAAATATCAGAAGACAACATTGTATTCGTTATCTTTTCTTCTGCATCAATGGAATAGTAATCAATGATTTAATGAGCTGCCAACCCACATTTTGCCACCTACCTAGTGGCATCGAGTCATATCCCTATTTGCTGCAAGGGGTGCCCTCTGTCAGTCATCGTGTTTTGCAAATACGACTGAGCTGGGGTTCGACAGTCTAGATCCGAACACTTATCTTTTAGGTAGACTGAACTACTGGGTGTAGTTAGCTGATATCTGTTGATTACCTGTCTGGGAAGATAGCAAAGTCCCTGATACTCAGATAATATTGTTCATCCAACCATCTCGGGGACTGCTGCAAACCGAGAATAGTTCAATCCTAATATTAGTTGATGTTGGGTAACTTTGGTCAGATTTGTAATGCACAGCTAACCCGAAGGTTCTGAATGGCAATCAGATTCATTCAGCACTATGGTTTGTGTGTCCCATGCTTTAGCTGGTAGCGAAAGAAAAACCCCTCAGTTACCGTCTGATCATAAGTGTGTATTGTCCCACATGGATTAGCTTTTCCATTTTGCTTGAACACAATATTGAAGTTTCAAATATTATGGAAATTACACCGCCTATATTGAACCTTCCGCTTACTCATTAGTAGACATTCTCAGGGGTGTATCCTTTCCATTGACAGAAGATGTCACTGGTCAGCCTGCGAGACTAAGTCTAATATATCTCATCCACATATTAAGGGAAAACCCCTGACATTATCCCCCTCTCAAGCTCTGGTGACCTGAACAGAGTACTCCAATATAAGAAGTAATCTTACAATAGATTTCACTCACACAGTACATACTATCAGTACACTAATTCTGCATCACACAATAATCAAAAACAAAAACCAAAATAACCTCCCCTTTTCTTTCTTAGTGCGGTTTGAGTTTATCTTAAGCAAACAAACCATTTTATCAAAAAAAAAAATTTTCTCCGTTCCCTTTCCTCTATCTTTTTCTTCTCTTGTTTTCCTTGATCTCTGAGTGTGTTTTAAAGATGTTGTTTATCAGTTCGGGTGCTACTTCTGAAAGTGGTCTAGGATTCCCAGGTGTTTTCGTCAGGTATATAGTTCGCCCATTGGGATAGGAAGACATGTTTTCTATAATCGTTGTCGGTGGTCCGCTTACGATTATGCTTCTGGTATCTATTCTTCATCGTCAGCTTCAACCGGATGTATTACTCTGTCCTTGGATATCTCCCCTGTATAGTTCTAGTAAGGACACATAACATGAGGGATGTATCATCCAAGTATCCGGTAGCTTTAATCGATACCATTTGTCGTTGCTTCCTGCTTTGTTGATTGAAATGATCCGTATATTTCTTTCAAGCTTTTGGCACTGTCTTTTCGTTCCAATATTTATTCCATCCAGCATTTCACAATCGTCAACCTGGTATTGTGGTGCCGGATGTGTTTTTCTATTGTAGTACTGACCCATTTTCTTCCGCAATTGTTCCAGTTGGTTTTCCAAGTTTCGATCCACATCTATCACGTAATGAGCGTATAGTTCTGAGACTGGGTTATTAAATTGAATTGCCGTAGGCAAATTGTGTGTGGGTCATAACTGAAGTTGGCATAGAATGGTGTTATTATAGTGGTTGCATGTCTTGAATTATTATATGTGTATTGTGCCATTGCTAGCATATCCTACCTATTGTCATGTTCATAGGTGCAGTAGATGCATAGGTAGTATTCGATGGTTTGGTTCAATCGTTCGGTTTGTTCAGTCATGTGTTGATGAAAGACTGTTGTTAAAGATTGCTTGATTCGCAAGAACTGGTATAGGTCTGCAATTAAATTCCCAGTAAATACTCTGTCTCTATCTGATACTATATCCAAGGTGATCCATGGTATTTCCAAATGTTTTCCAACAACAATTTTACCATGAACGCTGACTTTCATTTTGCTGTAGGTATTCAATGATCTATTTTGGTGAACCTGTCAAATACTTCCATTATGTTTTTGTTACAGTTGGACTCTTGTAAATCGGTAATGAAATCTACCGATATGTATATCCATGGTGATTATTGTTGTTCAAGTGGGTGTAGTAGACCGTGTTTGGTGTGTCATTGAGTTTTTGTTCTTTGGCATGAGTCGCAGTTATTGCAGTAAGCCCTGACGTCGTCTGCCAGCTTAGGCCAGTAGACAATTCTGGTGAAGAGGTCCATTGTTCTTGCTCTGGCAAAATGTCCTGATAGTTTCTAGTCGTGTTCTTGTTTTAATACATCCTTGCTAAATCCCACTGGGACATGAAGCATTTCTTTCCATGTTATCATTCTGTCCTCATCTATTCCTAACCTCACGTCTGTTTTCCCTTCCTTGTTTTCTATCAATTTCAATATGGTTTGGTAATTTTGATCTGTTTTGATTTCTTCCTTCCAATGTGTTTGTATTGCCGGGTTAATTTCATTATTGAAAATCCTGCCAAAACTATTTCTTCATTATCTTCGAGGTCCGGTACTGCTATGGACGTCCGTTATTCGGGTCAAAGTAGAGGTTTATTATGTGCGATAATGTTCCCCCCTCCCTAGCGATTAACTCTGGGCATCGTGACAAGGCATCAACTTTTGGATTTTGTGACCCTGTTTGATAGACTATCTTGATGTTGTATTCCTGTATTGTTTCAGCCTATCTGGCTTGTCGTATATCAAGTTGATTGGATTCATTACTATATCGTACATTCATTTGGTCAGAGTATATCAGTATTGAATCACTTGCTCCTTGTGGATAAGAGCGCCATTGTTGCATTGCGTAGACGATGGTTAACATGTCTTTGTCTTACATTTGATAGTTGAGTTCTGCAGGTGAAAACATTGTTTATTTAAAGGCTACCGGGTATAGCTTGCTGTTTTCGAATTTTTGGGATAGAACTGCGTCCATTGCGCAATCCGATGAATCGGTTTCTATTATTGCAGGTCTATCTTCCATGTAATTCCACAAGATGGGGGTGTTCTGCTGGGAAAACAGTTAACATATCTTGTAGTATGCCGCTGTATCAGCTTCTCCGAAGGTACACTTTTTGCTGTCTTCTTTTAGTTTGTCTGTGATAGGGGTAACTATTTCTTCATATCCTTTGATGAATGTTTGGTAGAAATTCCAAAGTCCTAGTATGATCTGCACTGCTTTTTGTGTTTCGGCATTGACCAGGTAGTTACTGCTGTGCTTGTGCTTGGTGCGATTTTTCGTTCTGTTGCCCTTACAAGGAAGTCTGGAGATTCGACTTCTTGCTGATCCAATTCGCATTTGTCGATTTCCACCACTAATTCTTCATCTTGAAGGACTGGCAATATTTTTCCAACTTATTCACAATGTTTCTCTCCAGTTTCCTTTGGTGTCTAACATGATGTCGTTGATGTGACCAACAGTCACTTTGTCGTAGTTTCCTATGAATTGTTTCGACTCCTTGCAGGCCGCCGTCTGGCATGGTTCACTGGAATGAGGAACGTGGTAACTTCGCTTGGAGATCGAGGTGCAGTGCCTGGAGGTGAATATGAGCCTGTCGACAACCGTGAACGGTCTCCATTGGTACTTATGAGATTGGATTTGGATTTCTTTCTTTGGTGTCGGTCAGTCACCTGGACAGTATCTGAGCGAGGCATTTTGCCGCCATTTGAGCCTGTGTTGCGACTGCGTGAATTCCGTTCATGAGTTGACAGTAGCTCGTCATCATCATGATCAGAACAGGTAGTGGGATGGTTGTCAGGCTCTCAGTGTGCATCATCGTCTTCATCAATATAATCCAGTTCATTCCAGCGGCCCTGAAGGTTGGTTTGATACAACTTAGTGATTAATCTGGCCCTACATGTGTGGGAATGCATAGAAACCCTTTTGGACTAGCTGTCCTTACTGAGCTCTCAAAATATCACTTTTGAGAAGCGCTAAAGTTAGGATGTTGCGAGGGCATAGATGATGAGAATATATCCAACTGTGATTTGAGATGAATACGTCCGAATAAAGCTCAGGTGCACCTGGAGAACTGTTTTTTTCTTCAACAAAACTGATGGTGACACAGTGGTTTGCATTGAATGGACAACCAGTTCATTCTTACTGAGGTAGAAAAGCACCTGACCTG
Organism: Trichophaea hybrida; assembly: GCA_015178995.1. Lineage (NCBI taxonomy): Eukaryota > Fungi > Ascomycota > Pezizomycetes > Pezizales > Pyronemataceae > Trichophaea > Trichophaea hybrida. Next base: position 67,525 of record WHVE01000651.1, on the reverse strand, counting down.
CTAATCCGTACAATGAGTTAAGGGATCTGTTAGTCAGATGAATGGGTATTCGGGCTTTCGGACTGCTTACCGTTGTAAGACGGCATGATTCACACCCAGACATGGTTGAACTAGATACATGCCCAATCTCTGCATCAGAGATGTCGGGAGTGCCTGAGCTGCTGATATCAGCTATGTCGCCGGTTAGCATAGCTGACCAACCACGCGCATTGGTCTGGATACGCCAGAGCTACCGGTGTTCATACTGTTGGCATACCGGTGCTTCGCATTCCGATTTGACTTCATGATCTCCACAAGAACTCTCTGTTGTCAATGGTCATGGAATGTGTTGAATACTCTCACGGTTGTGTTGAATGACGATCGATGGTGGAGTGATGATCGGTGAATAATATAGAAGATAAAGCACGACGAGAATGAAATCTGGTTTAGAACGGAGGCTAAAGGATGACGAGCTTGAAATCAGGTTTTCAATGGAGGCTAAAAGAACGACAAGAATGAAATCAGGTTTTGAATGGAGGCTAAAGCATGACAAGCATGTAATCAGGTTTCGAATCAGGTTGTACGGGAAATGACGGAATCGTACAAAAGCGGTGTACAAAGCAAGCAGGAGTTCGCATGTATTATGGAACGAGTGAATCAATGTATATTAACCAGGCATTTGGCGGAGGATGAGTCTCTTCCTTGACTCGTTCTCTCGTCCATATAACAATCAATTAGCTTCGGCTTTCACTTCTTTCACACTCGGTGATTCTGGATCGAGTCTCTTGCGTACAGTCTTTGTTCCTTTAGCTACAGGCTATTTTCGACTCTTGAAGCCTTCCGGCTCTTGGATTTTATAACCCCTAGAACCCCGCACCCTGAACCCTCGACACCCAGCCCTGAACCCTGGACAGAAGAACCAGTCTAAAATCGATTCCACCTGGTATATGTTCTGTTTTAGTCCTAGTTTATGTGCCGCTATCCTCACCAAAGCGGTTGTTACTTTTGTCACAGACCTTGCAACACCCGCTGCATCGTATTTCGATCCGTCGGCAATTTCAATAATCAACTGATCGTGCACAGTTTCTGGCGACATATCTGCATAGCCTGCCTGTGGAACCTCCGCAGACCCACGAACGTTTTCGAAAATTAATCAATGACGGCATACAACTTCAATTGCGATAGCCGCATTAATTTCTTCAATCTAGCCGGTCAACCTTGCCAGTTTTCAGAACCGGAACCCTTTAACAGTTTCGCTAGTATCGACAAAATCCTCCAAGAAACCTAAGAATATAAGACCATGATCCCTTCCTTTAGCAGCCTTCTTACATTGCCAGACAGATGTCAGGCGAATTCTCAAGAATGGCCCGCGATGTAACCCTGACAACAGCAATTCATAAGGAGTTGGAAATGTAACTCAGGCGGACACGGAGGCGATGAACGAAGAACAACTCCGAAGTTACACCCAAGATATCAAAAAGGGGTTGAACGCCCTGGCCAGGTTACCGACGACCAGCAGGATGAACGAATTGATGAAGGAACGGCAATTTGTGAATGATCCGGAAGCACGAATATCGGAATAATCGGAGGGAAGAGAACACTGGCAAAGCGACGCGACCCTAGCAACATAGAGACTGGCAGCAGCAGAAGGAACAGTTCCCGAATGCAGTCATGGGGACTTAATGGAAAAAGTCCGCAACCTGGAACAACAACTGGAAGAAAGGCATCCAGACCTGGCGGAACTGAAACAAGACCTGGAAGACGACCAGGCACAGATGGAGAAATTCAGATCGTTGGCAGAAGAAAATCGGGAACAGGTAACCCGGATCTTGAGGCTAACGGAAGGACAGATTGGAGTGGAAAGGGAAGAGAGGAAACCAGAAGAAAAGGGCAACGAAATTGCCAGTTTTTCAGGAACAGACAGGAAGGAACTTAGGGGATGGAAGGAGCAGTTGGCTATGAAGATAGCAGGAAAACCCAGAACGTTCAATACCGAACAGAAGAAGCTAAAGTACGTGATGGGACGTCTCGAGGGAGAAGCCATCGCACAGCTTATGCCACACTGTGAAGAAGTTTCGGGGGAAGTAAAACTTGATTCCTTATAAGATCTTCTTGACCTGTTGGACTTAGCGTTCGGAGACCAAGACACAGCGGCAACGGCCAACAGGGAACTATTGAAACTCAAACAACGAGACCGCGAATTCTCCCAGTACAACGCAGGATTCCAGATGTACGTAGCGGACGTTCATTGGAACACGGAAGCCCAGCTAGAGGCATTACACAATGGGCTGTCAAACGAAGTCAAAGACTCCATACAACACACCGAGATACCAGAAAACCTGGTCGAATTCGTCAAGCTGTGTTCAAAAAGTGACTCTCAGCTGAGGGCCCGGGCCGCGGAAAGGAAGTCAGGAAGGTGGGAAGGAGGATACAAGAAATCGGAGACAGGTTAATCGATACACACACTCTAATTGACTGCGGAGCCACGGGAATAGCATTTGTGGATGAAGATTTTGTTTGCCATCATCAGTTAGAAGAGAAGATATTATGCGAATCAAGAGAGTTAGAGGTTATCGATGGAAGACCCATCGAATCAGGAACCATTACGACCATGGCCAAGTTAAATATAGGAATAAGATCACATCAGGAGCAACTACCAGCGTTCGTAACAAAGTTAGGGCATTATCCGATCGTACTCTGATTGCCATGGTTACAACTTCACGAAGTAACGGTTAAATTCCAAGCCCGAAGGATCGGTTTTGAAAGCAGCTACTGCCAACAACACTGCCAACACCATTCCAGCGTATGGGTGTGGGGCAATCATATGGAAACAACGGATCCGGAGACACCCAGGCTAGACATCTGCGCAGTAGCCGCCTCACACTTTATGGGAAGAATACAGAAGGAGAGACTCAAAGTTTACGCCGTCACGTTGTACGTTATCAATAAAGCCTTGGGAATAAAAGTACTACAAGACAAACCTCTCGATGAAGTTATTCCCAAGGAATACAACGAATTTCTACCGCTATTCAGCAAAGTAATCGCAGAAACCTTACCTCCGCAATGACCTTACGATTATAAGATTAAACTACAGGAAGGATTCACACCTCCATTTGGACCTATCTACAGTCTTTCACGAGAAGAATTGGGAGTGCTAAAACAATAGATAGGAAAGAACTGGTCCAAGGGATTCATTCGGTCATCGTCATCACCCTGCGGAGCCCGGGTACTTTTCACTCCGAAATCAGGGGGAGGCCTGAGACTCTGCGTGGACTACCGAGGTCTGAACGAAGCAATAATGAAAAACCGGTATCCCCTACCATTGATTCAAGAACCCTTGCTAAGACTCTCCAAAGCCTGTTACTACACCAAGTCAGATGTCCGCGACGCGTAAAACATGATTAGAATCGTAGAAGGGGACGAATTGAAAACGGCTTTCAGGACCCGCTATGGACTTTTCGAATCACTGGTTATGCCCTTCGGACTTACGAACGCACCAGCATTCTTCCAAGAATTCATCAACGATACATTACGACCTTCCCTGGATATTTTCTGCACAGCCTTTTTGGACGATATTCTTATCTACAGCGATAACATGAAGGAGCACAAGGAACACGTCAGAGCAGTCATGACCGCACTCAAGGAAGCTGGTCTCTACCTAAAAGCAGACAAATGTGAGTTCCATAAGGAAGAAGTCAAATACCTATGGGCAAATTGTAGGAGTAAACGGAATCAAAGTGGATCCGGAGAAAGTCCATACAGTTGAAAATTGGGAAACACCGGGAAAACTTAAAGAAGTCCAAGCCTTTTTAGGCTTCGCCAATATCTACCGACAATTCATACGGAATTACAGTAAGGTGGTACAACTGCTAACAAAACTCGCAAAAAAGCTAATACCCATTCGCTCAGAACACGATCAGAAAAGAGCAATCGCCGAACGCAATTTAGCTTTTACGACGGTACCAGTGTAAGCCCACTGCGATTACGAAAAAGAGCTAGTCATAGAAACCGACGCTTTGAGTTATGTATCAGCAGAAGTCTATTCTCAGTACGATGATCATGGAATATTACACCCAGTACCCTTGCTTTCCAAAAAACATTCGGCTGCCGAAGAAAATTACGAAAATTACGATCAAGAATCAGGTGCGAAAGTTCAATGTTTGGAACTATGGAGGCCTGAGTGCGAAGGTTCAGCACACCCGATCAAGATTCTCAGAGATCACAAGAACCTGCAGTACTTCATGACTTCGAAGCTGTTGAACCGAAGGCAAACAGGGTGGTCCGAATTTCTCTCCCGTTTTAAGTTCAAAATCGTTTATCGCCCAGGCAATCAAGGACAGAAGCCCGATGCACTCACAAGAATGCCAGGTGACATTCCTCCGAAGGGGGGGGCAGAAAAAACTCAGCAAATCGTGCTAAACACTGAATATCTCGACCAGGAGTTCCGCAAAACTCTGACAGTGGTGTTCGCAGAGACGGTCAACCTGGACAACGATTCAACAAGCGCCGAAGAACTATGGAATTGGGTAAAAAGGGTATGTAAGCAATGCCCGTACGACAGCAGCGAAGGGCTATATACGCATAAGGAACAACCGTTGGAAATTTCTGAAACACAAATCCAACCAATGGACGATGACAAACTCAAATGGATTCAGTAATGCCATGACTCTCCGGCCCGGGGCATCCAGGACGAGCTAAAACCAACGACCTGCTGAGCCGAAGCCATTCCTGGAATCAGATGAGAAAAGACGTGGATCGCTACGTACGAAATTGCTATACCTGTCAACGAAGCAAAGCTGTTCACGGCAAAACCCACGTACTTCTACGACCACTGGAGATACCGGAACAACCATGAAGGGATCTGAGCATGGATTTTGTAGTTGGACTACCAGAAAGTGAAGGATTCAATGCAATTTGGGTAGTGGTTGATCGCCTAACGAAAATGCGACACCTGGTGCCATGTACTGACAAAGAGGATGGAAAGAAGCTCGGGGAAATGTACATAAAAGAAGTGTTCAGACTTCATGGACTGCCCGAAACAATAGTGTCGGATCGAGGGCCGCAATTCGCATCGGAATTATGGAAACACGTCTACGAGAGATTGGGAATCGAACGAAAATTGTCAACCACATTCCACCCTCAGACAGACGGCCAAACTGAAAGAATCAACGCGGTAATGGAACAGTTCTTCCGGAACTTTGTTAATTATCAGCAGGACGATTGGGACCGGTGGCTACCATTGGCGGAATTCGCAGCTAACAATCACACCTCGGAGACGACCAAGTGCTCCGTGTTTTTTGGCAACTATGGCTTTCACCCGCGAATGACCATCGGCCAACAGCCAATTAAGGATCCCAATGATATTCGTGAGGTAAATACCCAGCAGATGGCACAAAGCATGGAGCAACTTTTCGGCGGACTCAGAACAGAGATGAAAAGGGCCCATGCCGTACAGTCCGAACAGGCCAACAAATCCCGATGAGTCGGAACGTAGTTACAGACAGGGGACACAGTATGGATGGACACCAGAAACCTATCTACAGCCCAACCCAGTAAGATGCTTGACTGGAAACGTATTGGACAATATGAAATCACGGAGGTCGTCAGTCCATAGGCCTATAGAATTAGGCTACCAAATCAACTACGTATTGACGACGTTCAACCGATATCCAGATTAGAGAATGCTGCCCAGGATCCTCTCCCGAATTAAAAGCAAGAACCACCACCACCGGTAATAGTGGACGGAGATGAGGAGTACGAAGTTGAGCGGATAGACGATTCCCGGTGTTCCCAAGACAGCTGCAGTATTTGGTAAAATGGAGCGGCTACGACGAGCGCAGCTGGGAGCCTGCGACCAATGAAGTTGGACTTCAGGCTATCGAAGATTTTCACTCCGAACAACCTGGCAAGCCCGGATCGTGAACATTGTTGGTACTCGGCATTGCAGAGGAAGGAGCTACTGTCACGGTTGTATTGAGTGACGATCGATGGTGGAGTGATGATTGGTGAATAATATAGATGATAAAGCACGATGAGAATGATATCAGGTTTCGAACGGAGGCTAAAGCATGACGAGCATGAAATCAGGTTGCGAATGGAGGCTAAAAGCACGACGAGAATGAAATGAGGTTTCGAATGGAGGATAAAGCATGACGAGCATGTAATCAGGTTTCGAATCAGGTTTCACGGGAAACGACGGAATCGTACGAATGCGGTGTACAAAGAAAGCAGGAGTTCGGATGTATTATGGAACGAGTGAATCACTGTGTATAAACCAGGCGTTCGGCGGAGGATAAGTTTCTTTCTTCACTCGTTCTTTCGTCTATAAAGCAATCAATTAGCATCGGCTTTCACTTCTTTTACACTCGGTGATTCTGGATCGAGTCTCTTGTGTACAGTCTTTGTTCCTTTAGCTAGAGACTATTTTCGACTCTTGAAGCCTTCCGGCTGTTAGATTTTATAACCCCTAGAACCCCGAACCTTGAACCCTCGACACCCTGCCCTGAACCCTTGATAAATACCCTGCAATACGAGTAGCTGCAATCGAACGATTGACGCTTACGTTTTCGTTTACATTCCATGTTATGTACTGGGTTTTGTGGTGCCATATTCAGTAGCACAATATGTTTGTGCACGAGCAGCACAACTTCAGCAGGCTCGGTTTCACTGAGCTGAGCTCCAATAGGCGAACCGGAATGAATCATCCTAGTTAGTTGTCGATGGACCTTCCTATCAATCTGCAGGGCGCTCTGCTTCACGATCCCGCTGCCGCCGGCATTGTGCTCGGCAATGTCGCATTCTGTGTTGTGGGGCAGCATCAGAATGCACCATGAACCCATTGGGCTGTCTCCTTTGCTCAAACATGGAAAACCGCAGCAATTGAACTTATGCAGTACTGCACCGCAGCTATATTCGATCTCAAGCCGATTGCTCATAGTATCTTCTGTAGTGTGAATTGTGTCTATCCAGATACAGTCAGATCACCTGCCAACAACATCCGGAGGGGGAAAGCCTTCACCAAATGGATGATACAATAGCGGCTTTGGGTCCAGGTGGAGCTGGGATGATTCGAATGGCAGGCAGGTTGAGCTGTAGGTGTGCAGCCATGATAAAAAGAGGCGAATTGGAGTGGAGCAGAAGGGACAAAAACGGCATGTAATGTTGGCGGTTGCGATGGGGATGCTGCAGGGCGTACCTAACTCACATACGCAAAAATCAAGTGACTATCAGCTAGTATGATGTCGAACCTAAGCATCTATTCTGATTTGATCATTGCATACTCGGGAAGTTTTGAGCTGGAGCGCAGTCTGTTGTGGAAGCTTCGGAGGGCCGAGCGCACATATGGATCATTGCTAGTATCGCATTGGATACTGAATGGGTCGTCACAGCATAGTCTTGGTGTGTGGAAGATGCACAGGGGACAGCGTGGGAAATTAGGTTCAAATGTATTGCTATTTCAAGTACGATCTGAACCTCATTCGCTTTAAATTTGTGCTTTTGGACAAGCAAGTTTCCACTGACAGCTCGACAACTTCCCCGACCACCACCATAAGTAATTCTTCACAACTGCCTTCTGTTTTTCACATGGCATCAACTGAATATACCATAACCAAAGCCATCCATTCTCTAATATCTCAACCTAGTGACACATGGGAGATAATGGAGACACAGAAAATGAAGCCTATATTGAAGAAAAAACCGAGTATATACCCCCACCCAACCTCGATACAACCACAAAGAATACTTCCAGATGCACTTCAACAAATCAAAAAATCATTGTAATCGACTCATCAATGAAATTCCGAACCCAATCACACCTAGAAACACCTGAGCAGCTATTCCAATTGCGACAACATTCCAGCCTGCATGGCAGTTTCCTCAATGCGTGTTTTGAGAACAATGTAGACTTCTTCCTTGCTGATCATCAGACGATTCATCAGTCAATGCAAAAAATGTAACTGAGTGGAACCATTCACCGTATGGAGTGCAGTAACATTATCATCGAAGCTCTTTGACCCAGTGTTCCTATGCCTGGTGTGAGGCTTGCGTATCTGACCCAGTCGCACAATCCGTCCAGATGCTTGCTGCTGCTCGTTGAGAAGCGAAGCTTTCTGAAGAATCACCGCATGATTGGCAGCCACGAGGTTGAGCCCAGTACGCCCAATCGTGGTGGTGGTAATGAATACGGAGCACCAGGGGGAATTCTGAAAATCAATCATCACGTCTTTGTGCCTGTCGGCTGAATCTTCAAAGACCATCTGCATGACCTCAATTCCATGGTTGAAATGGCGATGAATCTACCATGCCAAATGGCGAACCTGGCCAGGCAGAGGAAAAAACAGTACAGCCTTCTAAGAAAGCGGTGAAAGGACAGGAGAGCCTGTACTAGGCTGGTCATCTATTTCAGGAACAGTCGCCAAACAGCGGAATAACTCAGGGAGTAAAGATCCTCGGAGCAATCTGAAAATCGGTCCGTCCACAACACTGCTGGCATCCCACTCTATCTTCCAACTGCCATCAGCAAAACGATCAGCCTTTTGCTCGAACATTGGCGCAAAGCAAGCAAGCTGCCAGCGATGAATCCGCCAGGCGATCCCATGCTCGCCTGTATGCTTCTGCCTTTTTCGTCAGATGGCATCCATATCCAGCTGCTTCTGTTTTTGCTGACACCACTCCAGTGTGACTGAATGGTAATCCTCCAATGCGATGTAAACCAGGCGTGCACCTGAATCCAGCCGCAACACTGTACATCAGTGGATTGTCCATGGGTGAGCGACATCGGGTATCACAGTGACCGCTTACTGCACAGCGTCAGAGGAACCTCCCTTGGTTACGGGGGTGTCAATGGCAGTGATTACTGACATTTAGGTCTCGGGACAATATTCTTCTACCGTTGGTTCATTTTCAGGCTCATCTGGAATTGTGAACAGCTACTGAGTGTGGTTTGCCCAATCCTTAAGGGAGTGTTGGGCAGGCGTTGCGTTAACTTGCACCATGAAACCACTTTCGGCTTCAGGTGCAACCGAAGAACCCTGAGACTTCGGACCTTAGATGTGGTGCGCCTCATGAAAGATTCCCCACGACCACTGGGATTTCGTTAGCTGGTCAACTGTGTCGATCGCATTTTGTTGCGCCTGGCTCGTGAATATATCGTTGGTGATCACGTGGATGTCCCACTCTCTCTCTGGATGTTTCACACAGAAGTTGAGTTGTGTGTGATTGAGGTCACAAGCTTCTTCTGCGCAGGGATCGCGCACCGAACACGTTGGCCCATTCGTAATGGTATTGATTGATCTGATGAATGTCGCTTGGACACTTGGCAGCACCACACAGAGTACCAGATTTTATGGCAGAAGGTCAGTTGTCAACTTATCATCAAGCAACTGGATAAGACGACCAGAAACAGTGTTAGGGTGAATGCAAGGGTACCATTGAATCTGGACAGCACTGAGGATGGAGTAGGCCGTTTCCACCACCAGGCACCATGTGCCAATCGAGAGGTTGAGAAGCACCGGTAGTTGTGTCCCATTGTGATTCGTCACATCGTCCGCAAACGACTTTGCCTGAAGGGCCGTAGCCAAGATGGTGAAGGTATTCCCAAGGCCCATTTCATCAGCCAGGAGCACCCCAGGCAGGTCCACATCGAAGATCCATCTCCACACAATGCAACAAATCACACAGATCCGATGTGCCACAAAATTTTACCTCTTGTAATTGCTTGCCGGTGATCTTTGGCCATCGAATGGCATCCGCATGTGAATCTCACCTTGGCACAGCACCAAATATTTCAACCACTGATTCAAGAGACTTGTGCTTGAAGGTGTTGTTGATAGTGGCGATCAGGGAATCATCTAAAACTTGCCCTGGATCGTCACGTTGACGCTCGATCAGCTCTTTGGCGTATTGTGAATCACTGCCTACAACTTTGGTGCTCTGAATTTCTTCCACTCGGGTGGCAAGAGCACTTGAAGTCGGTGGCATAGACAAATCGGCGAAGTCATCTAGCTAGGCTGTAGCCATTCTCTTGCTGGGTGTATCTGGTGGTGCACCAGGGGTTCTGGGAGACTTCCTTTTGGGTGATTGTGGGGATGCTCCCTACAAGGGATTCCAGTTAGCCCAGAACTTCATTCATCACTTCAGGTGTTTCTAACTTACACTCTCTGAATCATTTCTTTTCTGGGGCTTTGCATCTAACAGAACGTTCTCAGGCAGGTCCTCCCCATCTCCATTCACCGTGTTCGCCTCAAGGAGCAGAGTCGCTGCTTCAGGCCCAACTGCACAGAAGTTATGGACTTCCTCATTCGATATTTCCTGGTTCCAAACTCTGCCACACAACTCATCCCCAACCGTAACTCTGGCGTCTTGAGCAGCTTCTTCACTCAACTGGCAGCGATATACAGTTTGGAGCATGAATGGACTCATTGGGTTTGCCTCAGCGATCCACTTCAGAAGTTAGGAATATTCTTCAATTCCTTGAAATGTCCTAAATATATACCTGGAAGTGGCATCTCCGTGCACCCACACCACAAACGACTTGTTTCAGTTATTGACCACATCAATGTTCGGCCATTTGGATGGGGGATCATCACTGCTACCCTCAACCTTGCACATTCCACCACCTGCCTTCCCTGTCCTTTTGACACACTGTAACGTCCCGGTGGTTGTCTCTGGCAGGTGGTTGTTGAGATTGCCTATGAAATTGTGAATCCTGTTGTGTCTGACACTGTCAGAATCATCGAACCGGTCCAGGGGTAGGAACTTCTCATACCATTGGATGACATCTGAGAGTGCTGCTTCCGAATGTTCTAACCCAGGGTGCGCCGGTGTCCGCCTCATCTTCACGCGGAGTCCTCAGATCACCCAATGTTGGTGCCGAGGAATCAGCCATGCGTGCCGTACAGGAATCTCAAACTTGGAGATATTGCCTCTCCCAGGCGTGTCGCCTTCATTGGACCCATTTTTGACTTGGCCCATCCTAACCATGAGTTGCCTGATGGTGACTTTTGCCCCTGTGATTGTGGGTGGCTGATTTCCATCTCCAGTTGCATCGGGTGGAACAATGTTGGCTAGGGCTATCTGACCCTGGTATTCGCAGATAGTGATCTGCCCCTGGGGTTGACCAAAGGGGTTGTTAGCAGTTGTGGTCCATGGCGTCAGAGTTGATAGAGCATTGGTCAATCTCCATTGCCCAGGGGACGCACTGCCTTCCATCTCACGAGCCTCTTCAGAAGTGGCAGATTCCGGTGGGGCGTAGGTGCGCCTAGTGCTCCTGGCTCTGCTCAGAGTGGTTGAGGCAAGGTGGGCAGCATCAGAGGTGGGGGAGAATGTGTGGACAATGAACCTGGAGCAACAGATAGTCTTGGTGGAGGGGGCGGAGGATTTAGGGTGTACCAGGGCCCTTCACCGCCAGGTTGTGCAGGAGGGGGATGTGGGGTGAACCGTCAGCCTTTACCTCCAGGTGCAGCGTGAGGGGGCTGTGGGCTGAACCGGAATCGTTCCGCTGCAGGTGGACCTGGCCGCGGAGGGGGAGGCAGCGGTGTATGTCCGTCTTTGTCAGGCGGCAGAGACATTGGTGTGTTTGGGTTCACTGAAGGTGGTGGTGAGAGTGTTGGTGGGGGTGGTAGTGGTGGGGGTGGTGGAGGTAGTCGGGATGGAACTCTTTGGTATGAAACCCAGGATTGTCGGTACTCATTACACATGTGCCATCTGTCAGGGATGATCAGTTGTGGTGCAGTATATGGAGGACAGTTCGGTGGTTGCAGTTGATATTGCAGTACCTCAATCGGCGGAAGGGGTGGTAGATCATTGGGATTGTGATGTCAGGCAAACCCGTGCCAAATCTGAGACCCATCACTGCTGAGGTGGTTGTTTGGATTGGGTTGTTGTAGAGGTGCACAGCCATAATATGGATACGGGTGTCCTCGGTTAGTTGGAGAGTGGTTGTTGGAGGGGATGTTTTGCAACATGATGTATAGAAATAGTTACGAAGAGGAGGTTAGGAGGTCCGGAGCTTATTGGTAAAACCTCTATGCCACCTGCAGTAATTCCGGAGAAACATGCAGTGTGATGGGCTACATTTATGGAGGGCAAGGTGAGTTTATATACTCGCAGAATTCTCACAAGAACACTCATTGCGCACTGTAACACCGGGAGCTTCAATCCAGGTTTACCCGGTCAAAGTAGTATCCGTACGAAATTCGGGACTGCTTTCGAAGGTAGGTTAAGTAGTTCGCTCAGGATGTGAAATCACTAAAAGAATCTGAACCAAAAGAAGTAGCTTTTCAATGCGTATATTGTTAAGGCTTGTTCTCCTCGCTGAGAAGGTTGATGCCTTTCTACCCTCGAAGAACCCAAGGTCTTTATACCTTCGTCTTCACTTTCTAACAAATTCTTCTATCCACGATTTTTCTCTAGAGCTCCAAAACCATAACCACCTTCGAACCACCTTCGAACCAATGCCCGGTCCTTCCCAACTCCCGCAGCCACCATCTCTCGATTCTCTATCGTCTTCATCGTCATTAGATTATCATCAGGCCATCGGTATTCTTTATGACATCAAGCTCGCGGGCTTGTTCCTCTGGACCTGTGGTATCCTTTCGATCTGATGACCTCCAGACGAATTGGCCTCTGTCGATAAAAAGCAGCTTCACTGTTCAGAGTCGGCATGTATTCTTAGGTCTCCGGCAGTCGTCGGCTGTTGGTTAGCGCCATACGGTTGATTGCCGGCTGTCCATTTGTCGTCGGCGAGCGTCAGCTTCTTTGCCGATGCCATTGAGCTGTTTGTTCGCTGTCCGTTTGTTATCAGCGTTGCGGAGCAGAAGGGACTGTGGCAATTAACTAGTGGTCGATGCATATTGATGGTGTAGGTGTTCGTTTGCTAGCTATACGAAATGATTGGCTCTGGCATCCGAGATCAGTGATTGCCGATGACATCCACTCAGGGATATCGCGGGTGATCGTAATTGACCCTGCTGCGAACTTGCTAGGTGTAACACGCACCGACCTCTTCTGAACTCTTCTGACCATACCACCTTGTTTGAACAACTTCTGATACATGTTGTCCTCACCCATTGTCTGCTAGGAGCGTTCCTGTTGATCACCAGGTGAAAGGTGGGGTAACACCCCTGCCACTTGGTTGCAGTGTCTCAAAGCCCACCAAACTTATGCTGCGATTCTGACGCTATAAGAAACAACACATATGAACACCCGCGATTGCCTTGCTTGTTGAAGTTTGATAATTGATATCAGCCTACTGCATTTCAAGAGATGTGCTTGCAGGTGTCCATCTCTCATATAACAAAGCAGGCGACCGGCATAAAACCCCTTTTGGTGGTTGCAGATTCTGTGAAAATACTGAATATTGACCACACATCCGAACATACACCACTATTTAGAGATGGGATACTCCAAATATCTATCGCCTGTCAAACTCAGGTGCCTTGCAATGGTAAGGGTGTTGAACGATTGGATGCGATCCAAGCCCTACAGTCACCTAAAGATACATCTGAACCTCTGCCTGGATGTTTTGTTAGAGTGCTCGAGACGAAAATTGTAGGCTTAGCAGGGGTTAGGGACAGAAACTCAAACACTTTGTAGGGTACAACATATTTGTCAGGGGAAGTGACGAATAGTCGTTTATCTGTTTCCTGACAAGGCATCACAAGCCCCCGTGTCATAGGGCATGGAGCCTCATCTCGCTGGAGGGGTGTGGAACTTGAACCTTGGGTAACTTTCTTTAGACCTGAAGCGGTGCTCCTCACTATACACCATACACTTGTCGCAACACATGTACCATTCACTATACACTTATCCCCCCCCATCCACCATTCACCATACACATGCCGCACCCCATCTACCATTCACCATACACAGATCGTACTCCATCTACCATTCACCATACACTTGTCGCACCCAATCTACCATTCAACATACATTTGTCGGACCCCATCTACCATTCACCAAAAACTTGTTGCACCCAATCTACCATTCACCATACACTTGTGGCACCCCATCAACCATTGACCTCATTCTTGTCGCATGCCATCTACCATTCATCATTCACTCAGTGCACTTCATCCACCATTCGCCAGACACTGGTCACACGCCATCTGCCATTCACCATCCCCACGTCGAGCCTCATCGACCGGAGATACTGTCACAACGGTTTTGGGTATGAGTCGTCGGGAGAACCAGTTGTTCCGATTGTGATTCAAACCATGTGGAAAACGTATCCGCAACTCCAACTGTATTGCTCAACATTATCGAAACGATCACCCAGCGGTGTTTGCCAACACGGCAGGGGTAATGGAACGACTTGGATCTGATGCACATTGGAGATCTAGTATGTAGCGAGATGAGCAAAGCATGAGGTAAACGAATGCAGGAGAACTTGAGAGTACCAAAGGGTTCATACCAGCCGCTCACACCGCCGAGAGAGCTCCCTTACCCGAGCTACCAGAAAAACACACTGTCAAATTCTCAACCGTGTGGAAAGTCAGCCACACCGATGTGTATGGAAAAACCGCGGGTGGGCAATTGGTGGAAGAGGCTACGAGTCTCTACCTCAAACACTGGAAACCAAATTGGAACCGGTCGCATTAATTTGCAAATCAAGTTCGTTATCAACAAGCCCGTGTTGTAAGTACCTAAAGAAAAACTTGGGTAAACAATGATTTGCAGCGCGGCCTGGATGATTTCCGTACGACTTCATTCCAGACCATACCTGACCCCTGTGAACTGCTGAGGTGCATCGACATCAGAATGGGAGCAGAGAATTGGCTTCAGGCGCCTGGGATATATGGCAACATACATCAGCAAAGTCAATCGTCTGGTCCCAGAAGCCCCGGGACCCTCCAGAGGTTGCGGTGGTTGAGTTTGAATGATGCACTCTGCCCACACTCCGGGAGTCCTCTGGGACCGGCGAATGCAGCCTCAGCACACTCCCTTGTTCTCCCGGAGACCTTGAAGCTGGTCTGGGAGATTCCTGAATCCCAAAAGAGTACTCCGTAGCCACTTCTGATGCCTCTGAGGTTGCTCCAGGAGATGCCTGTATCGCAATAGTGTAGTCCATAACCAGTTCTACGGGTGCCCTGGAAGATTCCTGAAGCGCAGCAAAGTCCTCCGTGGCCGCTTGTGAGCTCTCTGTGGAGCTCCTGTACGTTCTAAGATCACTCAGGAGCAACTGGATCTATTTCATCATGTCCAGATGGAATCATGGTGTGTCACACATTTTCAGATGCGCCTGTAGTATCGTATACATCTTTGGCATTCATGTGCTGCAGCCTGCTGCTATCAAGTAAAACAACATATATCCACGCTGCGCCCCAGCAGCACCCCGACACAACCTTGACACAAGAAACACATTCCCCGGGAACCAGACTCCAACTTGAACACAGCTACCCAGTCGTCCGTTTCCTCCCCTGCTGCATCTGGTGCTGCATAACGGGTCCAGTGCTCGGCAGAGCTTGCAATTCTTGGGTCCATATGGCTGCCCATATGCTTAATGATGGCCGCCCGGCGACCAGGACCAATGGAATTACCGTGTCTCAGGCATCTCTCGTACAAGGCTATATCACACGTTAGCAGCCGTTAATTTCAGGATCGAGGGGGAACACTGACGGCTGAATATGTCCCTGCGGCAGTCCTGAGAGGGTTCGCTGTTACTTCCTTTCCCGTAGTCCCGCATGGTGCGGTTGGGTGCGGTCGCAGCCAAGCAAATCAATTGGTGAGTCAATCACTTGTCCCAAAAATTTGATGCAACACTCATGTCTGCCAAGGTGGGTGTTGGATGCGAAGAAGTGAGCAATGGTCAGCGCGGCGGGTTCGCTTCTCGCAAACAACCGGACTTCCTTCATACCGTTTGGGTGATCATGCCATTTCACAATCCAAGAGTGTCACGGTTGTGTCGAGTGAGGATCGGGGGAGGAATATGGATCGATGATGGAGATACAGGAACACGAAGTAAATCAGGTTTTGTTGGAAAGAATCAGGTTTTGTTGGTTGGAATCAGGTTTTGTTGGTTGCGTTTTAAATATGGCGTGATGGTTATGACGTAGGCTGCGCACTGAAAGGGTTGCGTACATAGTTGGGTGGAGTTAGGATGTGTTTCGGAACAAGTGAGCAAAGGTGACAACGGTCGCATTAACTCTATATAACGATGCTAGATTCGCGGAGGATAGGTTTGTTCTTCACTCGTTCTCTAGTCTAAAAAACAATCAATAGCTTCAGCACCAATCTCGGTTCACTTCTGTGATTCCGGATTTAGAGTGCCTAGTTTGTTACGCAGTGCCTGCGATCACTGTAACCTCCCATTTGGTTTTCATAACCCCTAGAACTCCGATACTTGGAACCTTGACAAAGAGTCATCATTCAGAAAAGCGGCAACCTGCTGTAGACATAGAGGCTTCTCTTCTATCTTCAACAAGTACAATGAAGTAACCATATACCACGCTGTAGCGACTAGTCGACCCCGCATACCACTGATTTTCCTCCGCAACTGTAATGCATTGATGATTAGTATTATCAAACTTCGAAACCCGGAAAATACTTCGGAAACTCACAATTCCATGCTTCAGGGCATCGATGTGCTCACTGGGTCCAACGACGCGCTCCCACACGTGTTGCATGCCATTGAGTGCGCCAACAGCTCTCTGTTTGATGGTTATGGTGTCAAGGGCTTCATCCCATGCCTTATCACAAATGTCCAATTCGTTCTTTTAAGTGGCCTGCCAGGGGTTTTCAGTATTCAGAACAAATTTCAAAAAGTCCATTGCTAAATTGAAAGCTGCTTTGTTATGGAGCGGCACCTTGCTATCCTTGTTGCTCTTCGTCCCCGACGTACCGTCAATAGGTGGAGGTGCAGCTAAGGAATCCCGGCTCCTTGCTGGCCACCGTCTGGCAGGGTTGACTGGAACGAGGAACGTGGTATCTTGGGTAGGAGATCCAGGCGGAGTGCCTTGAGGTGATTTTCAGCGTGTCGACAACTGAGAATGGTCTTCTTTGGTGCTCTCGAGATGTGATTTGGATTTCTTTCTTTGGTGTTGGTCAGTCGCATGGACGGTACCTGAGCGAGCCCTTTTCGGGCCTTTTGAGACTATGTGGCGACAGCGTCCATTCCGTTCATAAGTTGACAGTAGCTCGTCATCATCTTAGTCCGAACCGGTCGTGGGATAGTCGTCATGCTCTCGGTGTTCATCTTCGTCTTCTTTGACATCATCCAGTTTATGCCGGTGGCCCTGAAGGTTAGCTTGATACAACTTAGGCATTCATCTGGCCTTACATGTCTGGGAACGCGTGGAGAACCTTTTTGACTGGCCGTCCTTGCTGAGTGCTCACAATTTCGCTCCTGACAACAGGTAAAGTTTGGACGTTGTGAGGCCATAGGTGATGAGAATATATTCAAATGTGATTTGAGAAAAAGAGGTCCGAATAAAGCTCAGGTGCACCTGGTGAACCTTTTTTTTGTTATAGGAAACTGAAGGTGACACAGTGGTTCACATCGAAGGGACAACCAGTGCATCCTCACTGAAGTTGAGGAGCATCTGAACTGCTAATCCGTACACTGAGTTCAGGGCTCTGTTAGTGAGACGAATGAGTATTAGGGCTTCAGGACTGCTTACCGTTGTGAGGTGGCAAGATTCAGACTCAGATGTGGTTCAGCTAGATGAAAGCACATGCGCTGCATCAGAATTTTCGGGAGCGGCTGAGCTGCTGATATCTGCTATGTCGCCTGTAATCATAGCCGACCAACCACGCTGATTGGTCTGGAAACACTAGAGCTACCGGTGTTCATACCGTTGGGATACCAGTTCTTCACATTCCGTTTTGGCATCAACATTGCCACAGGAAATCTCTGCATTCAATGGTCCTCGAATGTATTTAATACCCTGCAATGGAAGTAGCTGCACTCGAACAATTGATGCTTGCGTTTTTGATTTCGTTGCACGTTAAGCGCTGGGTGTTGTGGTGCCATGTTCAGTAGCTCAACATATTCGAGCAAGAGCAGCACGAAGTCGGCAGGCTCGGTTTGACTAACCACAGCCCTTATAGGCGAACCAGAATGTATCATCAAACTTAGCGGTCGATAGTCCTCTCACTCGATCTGCAGGAAGTGATGCTTCAGGATCCCACTTCCGCCTTGATCGTGCTGGGCAAAGTTGCATACCGTATTGTGGGACAGCATTGGAATGCGAGATGCACCCCTTGGGCATTTTCCTTTGCTCAAAATTGGGAACCAGCATCGATCGAACTGATACAGTACTGCGCCGCAGCAATATGCAATCTCAAGCTGAATGCACATAGTATCTTCTGTAGTGTGAATCGTGTCTATCCAGATACAGTCAGTTCACCTGCAGACAAGATCCGGTGGGGGAAAGAGTACACCGAATGGAAGATTGAATATGGGCATTTGGTCTATGTGGAGCTGTGATGATTTGAATCGCAGGCAGGCAGGTTAAGCTGTAGGTGTGCAGAGATGATGAAAAGGAGCAAGATGGGATGGAGCAGAAGGGACAAAAACATCATGTTATGTTGGCGGTTGCCAGGGGGATGCGCCAGGGCGTACCGAACTGCAATTCAGAAAATTCGAGAGACTATCAGCTGGCATGATATCGAACCTAAGCATCTATTCTCACTCGATCTTTGCATACTCTGGAAGCTTTGAGGTGGAGCTGAGTCTGTCTTGAAAGCTTGGGCGGGGCGAGCACACATGTAAATCATTGCTAGCATCGCTTCAGAAGCTGAAAGCGTCGGCAGAACTGAGTCTCAGTGGGTGGTAGATGCACCCGCGATAGGGTGGAAAATTGGAATCAAATGTATTGCTATTTCGAGTACGATCCGAACCGCCTTCGCTTTCTATTTCTGGTTCTGGGCAAGCAAGTTTCACCTCACAGCTCGACCACTCCCTCGACCACCACCATAAGTAATTCTTCACAACTGCATTCTGTTTCTCACGTGATATCAAGTAGATACACCTTACCCCAAAGCCATCAATTCTCTAACATCTGGACCTAGTGACACAAGGGAGATAATAGAGATACAGACAATCTAGCCCATTTTGAAGAACAAACCCAGTAAATCCCCCCCCCCAAACTCCGTACAACAACAAAGAATACTCCAAGATGCACCCCAGCAGATCAAAACAACATTTTAAACGACCCATCAAGGATATTCCAAACCCAAGCGCACCTAGAAACACCCTTGCAGCTATGTCGATTGCGACAACATTCCAGCCTGAATAGAAGTTTTATCAATGTGTGTTTTGAGAACATTGTAGACATCCTGCCTGCTTATCATCGGACGATTCATCAGTCCATGCAAAATACATAGCTGAGTAGTACCATTGACCATATGGAGTGCAGTCACTCCATCACCGAAGCCGTTTGGACCAGTGTTGACACGCAAGGTGTGAAGCTGACGCATCTGACCTAGTCGTACAATCCGACCAAACACTTGCCGCTGCTCGTTGAAAACCCAAGGCTTCTCAAGAATCACCGCATGATTGGCAGCCACGAGGTTGAGCCCAGTACCCCAAATCTTGTTGGTGGTAATCAAGCTGGAGCAGCAGGGGAAATTCTGTAAATAGCTGATAACTTGGCTGCGCCTGCCCGTAGAATCTTCGGAGACAATGCTAATGACCTCGATGTCATGGTTGAAATGGCGATGAATCCACTGTGCCAGATGGCCAACCTCGCCTGGCAAAGGACAAAACAGTACAGCGTTCTGAGGAAGCGGGGAAAGGACAGGAGAGCTTGTACTGGGCTGGTCATCCATCTCAGGGACAGTCGCCGAACCGCTGATCAACTGAGGCAGCAAACATTCTCGGAGCCATCTGAAAATCGGTCCCTCCACAAAACTGCTGGCATCCCACTCTTCCTTCCAACTGCCATCGGCAAAACGATCACCTTCTTGCTACAACGGTAGCGAAAAGCAGGCAAGCTGCAAGTGATCAATCGACCGGGCGATCCCATGCTCGCCTTCATGCGTCTGCCTCTTGAGTCGGATGGCAACATCATCGAGCTGCTTCTGTTCTTCCTGAGACAACTCCAGCGCGACTGGATGGAAATCCTGCGATGGGGCGTAAATCAGGGGTGCACCTCATGCCAGCCACGATTCTGTCCATCGGCGGATTGTCCATGGGTGAGCGACTTCGGTCATCACAGAGGCAGCTTGCTGCTGAGCTGCAGAAGAACATCCTAATGTGACGGCGGTTTGAAGGGCGGTGATCGCTGACATTCAAGCCTCGGGACGATGTTCTTCTACCACTCGCTCAATCTCAGGCGCATCAGGAATTGTGATCAGCCACTGAGTCGTGTTCCCCCAGTCCTTCAGTGAGTGGTAGGCCGGCGTTGTGGTAACTTGCACTTTGAAACCAATTTGGGCTTCAGGGGCAACAGACGAACCCTTAGATTTCGGACATTTGAAGCGGTGCGCCGCATTGAAGATTCCCCACAACCACTGGCAGTTCAAATGCTTGCGAACTGTGTCGTTCTCATTTCAT
This sequence comes from Trichophaea hybrida, assembly GCA_015178995.1. Classification (NCBI taxonomy): domain Eukaryota; kingdom Fungi; phylum Ascomycota; class Pezizomycetes; order Pezizales; family Pyronemataceae; genus Trichophaea; species Trichophaea hybrida. The sequence goes on along the minus strand of WHVE01000651.1, from coordinate 47,049 downwards.
TGCGCCCGGCTCGTGAACGTATCGTAGGTGATCACGTGGATGTGCCAATGTCTCTCGGGATGTTCCACACAGAAGTTGAGGTGTGTGTGAGTCAGGTCGCCAGCATCTTCTGCGCAGAAATCGCGCATCGAAAACGGAGTCCTTGTGATGATGGTATTGAGTGCACCGATAAATGACGCTCGGACACTTGGGAGCACCACACAGAGTCCCGGATTCCATAGCAGGAGGTCAATTGTCCGCATATCATCAAGCAACTGGAGAAGACGACGAGGAACAGGGTTAGGGTGAGTGCAAGGGTACCATTGCTTCTGGACACTGCTGAGGGTTGGGAAGACCGTTTCCACCGCCTGTCACCATGTGCCAATCGAGAGGTTTAGGAGCACCAGTAGTTGTGTCTCATGGTGATTTGTCACATCTTCCGCAATTGATTCGGCATAAAGAGCGGCTGCTAAGGCGCTGAACGTCTTCCCAAGTGCCATTTCATCAGCCAGGAGCGCCCCTGGAAGGCCCACATCGAAGATCCATCTCCGCACAATGAACCCAATCGCCCAGATCTGATGTGCAAGATATTTTACGTCTGGAAATTGCTTCAAGGTGTACTTTGGCCCTTGAATGGCATCTGCATGTGAATCTCCGCGTGGTACAGCACCGACCAATGCAACTGCGTCTTGAAGGCACTCGTACTCCAAGGTGTTATTGATAGTGGCCATGAGAGCATCATCTAAAACATGCCGTGGCTCGTCACCTTGAGGTTCGATCAGCTCTTTGGCGAATTATGAATCGTTGTCCAGAACTTGGGTACTCTGAATTTCCTTCACCAGGGCGGCAAGAGCACTTGGAGTTGGTGGGACAGGCAAATCGGCATAGTCATCTCACTGGGCTGGGGCCCTCAACTTGCTGGGTGTATCTGGTGGTGCACCGGGGGTTCTGGAAGACTTCATTATGGGTGTATTTGGTGGTGCACCGGGGGTTCTGGGGGACTTCCTATTCGGTGTTTGTGGGGATGCTGCTTACAAGGAATTCCAGTTAGCCCAGAACTTCATTCATCACTTCTGGTGCTCCTATCTTACTCTCTCTCCATTATTGCATTTCTTGGCTCCTCCACTAATCGGACGTTCTCATATGGGTCCTCCCCATCTCCATTCAACAGGTTCACCTCAAGGGGAAGAGTTACTGCTTCAGGTACAACTGCACGGAAGTTCTGGACCTCCCCATTCCATGTTTCCTGGTTCCAAACACTGCCACAAAACTCCTCCACAACCGTACCTCCGGCGTCTTGTGCAGCTTCTTCACTCAACTGGCAGTGATATACAGTCTGGAGAGTGTATGGGCCCTTCGGCTTTGCCATAGCGATCCACTTCAGATGTTGGGAATATTCTTCAATCCCTTGAAATGTCCTGAACATAAACCCAGAAGTGGCATCTCCGCGCACCAGTACCACAAACGATTTGTTTTGGATATCGGCCACCTCAATATTCGGCCGTTTGGGAGCTGGTTCATCACTGCTACCCTCCGCCTTGCGCTTTCCACCACCTCCCTTCCCTTCCTTTTTGTCACCTTTTACCGTCCCGGTGGCTGTCTCTTGGAGGCGGTTGCTGAGATTGCGGATAAAATTGTGCATCCAGTTGTACCTGATACTCTCAGAATCATCAAACTGGTCAAGGGGTAAGAACTCCTCATAACATTGGATCAAACGTGTGTTAGCTGGTTCCCAAAGTTTGAACCCGGTGCGCCCCTCGATCCGCCTCATCTTCAAGCGGAGTGGACCCATCACAAAATGTGGGTGCCGAGCAATAAGTCATTCATGCCGCACATGATTCTCAAACCTGGAGATGTCGCCTTCCTTGGACCCCTTTCCAACTTGGCCCATCTTAACCATGAGTGGCCCAGTGGTGACGTTAGCCCCAGCGATAGTGGGCGGCTGTTTTCCATCTCCAGATCCATCAGGTGGAACAATGTCGGATAGGGCTGCCTGACCCTTGTATTCACCGAGAGTGATCTGCCGCCGGTGTTGACTGAAGCGGATGTTATCAGTTGGGGTCCATGGCGACAGTTTAGGTAACACTTTGGTCCATCTCCATTGCCCAAGGGCCGCACTCCCTTCAGTCTCACTAGTCTCTTGAGAAGTGGCAGTTTCCGGTCTAGGTGTCGGTGTTCCTGGTTGTGCTGGGTGTGGTTGAGGGAAGGTGGGCTGCATCAGAGGTGGGGGAGGATTTGTGGACCATGGGCCTGGAGCAACTGGTGGTCTTGGTGGAGGGGGAGGAGGATGTGGGGTGTACTGGGGCCTTTCACCTCCAGGTGGAGCGGGAGGGGGCTGTGGGGTGAACCGTGATCCTTCACCTCCAGGTGGAGCACGAGGGGGCTGTGGGGTGACCCAGGATCATTTCGCTCCAGGTGGACCTGGCTGCGGAGGGGAAGCAGTGGTGTGTGCCTGTCTGTGTCAGGCGGCGGAGACATTGGTGGGTTTGGGTTAGCTGAAGGTGGTGGTGGCGGTGGTGGTGGTGGATGGGGTCGGGGTGGAGCACGTCCGTATGGAACCAAGGTTTGTCGTGACTCATTCAACATGTTGCGTCCGTCAGCGATGATCACGGGTGGTACAGTATACGTAGAATAGTTCAGTGGTTGCAGTGCATTTTGCAGTTCCTCAGTCGGCCGCCGGCGCGGTTGATGATCGGGATTGGGGTTCCAGGCCAACCCGTCCCACATCTGAGACCCATCACTGCTGAGCTGGTAGTTTGGATTTGGTCGTTGTGGAGGTGCACCGCGATGATCTTGCTACGCGTGTCCTGGGTTGGTCGGTGAGTGGTCGTTGGAGGGGTTGATATGTGACATGAGGTATAGAAGTAGTTACGAAGAGGAGGTTCGAAGCTTTTTGCTAAATGCTCTATGGCACCTGCAGCAGTCGCTGAGAATGCGGTAGTGTGATGGGCTGAATTTGTGGGAGGCAAGGTGCGTTTATATACACCTGCAATTCTCTCGAGAACATTCAATGTGCATCGCTCTTCGTCCGCACTTCTCTTACCATACTGCCTTGTTTGACAAACTTTTGATACATCTTTTTGTCACCCATTGTCTGCTAGGAGTGTTCAAGATGATCACTAGATGAAAGGTGGGGTATCACCCATGCCACTTGGTTGCAGTTTCTCAAAGCCCACACAACTTATGCTGCGATTCTGAAGTTACAACAAACATACATATGAACGCCCACGATCGCCTTGCTGGTTGAAGTTTGATACTTGAAATCAGCCTACTGCCTTTCAAGAGTGCTGCTTGCAGGTATCCTTCTCTCGTATAACAAAGTAGGTGACCCGCATGAAACCCCTGTCGGTGGTTGCAGATTCTGTGAATATATTGAAAATATACCACTCATCCGAACATACAACACTATCTAGGGATGAGAAACTCCGATCATCCAATGCCTATCAAACACAGGTGCCTTTCTATTGAAAGGGTGCTGCACGATTAGATGTGATCTGAGCCCTGCCATCACCTACAGGTGCATCTCAACCTCTGCCTGGGGGTTTTGGTGGGGTGCTGGTGACAGAAATTGTAGGCTTACCTCGGGTTAGGGATGGGAACTCAATCACTTTGTGGGGTACAAACAATTTGTCGGGTGGAATGATGTATAGTTGTTTGTCTGTTTCAAGACTAGTCCTATCAAGCCCGCCTGTCATATGGCATGGAGCCTCAACCCGCTGGAGGGGTGTGCAACATGAACCTTCGGTAGCATTCTTTACCCCTGAATCGGTGCTCCTCACCATTCACCATACACTTGTCGCACCCCATCTACCATTCACCATACCCTTGTCGCACCCCATCTACCATTCACGATACACTTGTTGCACCCTATCCACCATTCGCCAGACACTCGTCGCACCCGATCTACCATTCACCATTCACTCGTGGCGCCCCATCAACCGCAGATACTGTAACAATGGTTATCAGAATGAGTGGTCGGACAAACCAGTTTTACAATTGAGATGCACACTATGTGGAAAAGTGATATGCAACTTCAGTGGTCTTGCTCAACATTATCGAAACGATCACCCAGAGGCGTGTGACGACACGGGAGAGGTAATGGAACGACATGGAACAGTAACAAATTGGAGATGTAGTAAGTAGCGAGATGAGCAAAGCCAGAAATCAAACTAATGTAGAAGAACCTGTTAGTACCCCAGGGGTCATACCAGCCGCGTACACCTCCGAGAGCGCTCCCATACCCGGGCTACCAGAGAAACAGGACGTCACATTTGTAACCGCGAGGATCGTCAACCGCACAGAAGTGTATGGAGAGGCCGCAGGTGCGTAAGTGGTGGGAGAGGCTACGAGCCTCTACGACAAACACCGGAAACCAAATTGGAACCTGTGGTACGCATTTGCAAATGAGTTTGATTATCAACAAGCCTGTGCTCCCGGTACACAAAGCAAAACTTGGGTAAAAAACAATCTGCGGCGCGGCCTGGACGATTTCTGTACGACTTCGTTCCAGAGACCATTTAAGCTCTGGGAACTGCTGAGGTGCCTCGACTTCGGACTGGAAGCAGAGAGTTGGCTTTAGGCGCCTTGAAAATATGGCAACATATACCGTTGGGATATTTTCAAGTGCATCCAGTTTCTTTTGGGGCATTTACCGATTGCGAAGCACCTCGATTTCACTCCGGTGCAGCTGTACCATTCAGCTAATCATCGAATCTATAGTGAGATGAACTCAGAAGATTGGTGGTGGGATACTCAGGAGCAATTACCTGACGGTGCAACAATCGTGCCTGTAATCTTCGCCTCAGACAAAACTCATCTGAAGAATTTCTCTGGCGACAGGAGTGCCTGGCTGCTATATATGAGAATCGGGAACATTCACCAAAATGTTCGTCGTGCAGCATCAAAGTGGGCCAGGATTCTCGTGGGATTCATTCCAGTTCCACTGAAAGGTGCAACTGATATAGACTCTTTATGTCACCATGTGATCCATACCATCCTGAAACCACTTAGAGAAGTCGATAGCAGTGGCATTGATTACAAGTGAGATTGTGCCGACTGTTTCAAATGTACCTGCTACCCGTTGCTAGCAGCATGCAGTGGGGACTTCCCGGAGATCGCAATGATCACGAAGATAGTCGGAGGAGCATGCCTTGTGTGTGAAGTACCGAAGGGACCCGAGATGGGCCATGGCAAAAGATTTTGCAACTGGGAGCCTCGATTTATGTTACGCTCTCAAGCGCACCTGGAGCAAAATCTATCTGATGAATTCAAAGGTGTGCATCTACCACCGACTTCAAATCTCTTCTGGGATGATCCCCTGTGCAACGTCTATCGCCTTTGGCAACCAGATGCGCATCACCAACTTTATTTGGGGATCGTGAAAGATCACTTCAACTGGCTTTTGGAGTACTTCACCGATCGAGGCTTGAAAGCTGAATTCAATGCCCAGTTCACCTCCGTTCCACACTACCCGAACATGTTGGTCTTCTCCAAACCCTTGAATGTTCTCAAGAATTGATCCTGGCAAGACAAGGAAATCCGAGAAATGTTCAGTAGTCTATCTGCTGTTTGTGCTTCCCTGCTGTCCAGCGATATTGCAAGGAAAACAATTTCAGAAAGTGCATCTGATACTGAGGTTATGACAATCATTCGGGCACTGATTAAATTTTTTTCACTAGCCAGCCAGCAAATGCACTCGGATATCTTGTTGAAATACCTCGACGAACCTCTCGAAAGCTTTTACAAGTGCAAACAAATCTTCACTTCTCAACATGCTACCAAGGCTCGGACAAGGCGTTTTGAATGCGACTTCCAAGCACAGGCAGCCAAACTTCAAGAGGTGGCGATGGAGAAGATAGAGAGAGAGCTTCATGGGGAGATTAATGGTATCACAACTGGGCAGCGGAGATCTTTTGCGGTGCACCTGAAACAAGAGCAGATGCGCACCACTACCTGGAATGCCGAGCTGCGGGCGACAACAATGGTACGACTCGAAGCTGAGCTCCACGGAGCGTCCACAGACCAGCATGCCCTGTTTTGGCCAGTCGTTTGAAGATGCTCAGGACCGCCTGGAACTCAAGCTGCGTCCCTCAGCTAGCTGTGGACTGACAAGCATGTTTGCTCGAGAACTTGAACGAGAACGTCATGCCATCATCACTGCCGTATTCGATGCATCGAAGGTCACTGTCGCTGCAAAGCGGAAGTTTGAGCGGCGTCTTGTGGAAATTGAGAAAGCCGCAACACATTGTTCCGGGGAGCGCCAACAAGAGGTTGCCCGGTGTCTGGAGATAGAGTTTTACGGCGCAATCAATGCAGCTCGAGCTGAATTTCGTCACCCCATGACGGAGAAGCGCCTGAAGTCTGATCAGCAATGAGACTCAAGGAAAGGTCCGAATGTACGGAAGCAGCGTACGCTGCAATTCAATCACTTCGGAAAACCACAAATGCACCTCCTCTGTCATTACCGCGAGTTCCTCACCAGGATGGGTGCTCCTGATGATTTTCCAACCGAGATCTCTGAGCTCTTGCATATTTCCAACGTCAAAGAAGCTTACCGTGCCGGCAATGGGGTCAACTTGATGCTACAGCTTCTTCAGCACAATGTTCGCTACACCGCAATGGACTACATGAACCACACCCTTTGGTGGCTTGCCTTGTACGGATGGTTTGTCGAGGAGAGTGCAGTAGTCCTTAACATGATGACGGGTCGAGCGAAACGGCAAATCACCAGGTGTATCCAGCAGAAACGGATCCTTGCCGGCGAATCAGAACCTTTGATTCAACCCAGTACACAACCTCTCCGGCGGTTTAAACTTTCCACAATTTGCGCACGTTCACGGTCTTTAAAGCGGATCTCACACGCTGAAGCAGCTGCATTCTTCACCATTCGGACATTGCCATCAGTTGTCGGACAGCAGTTGCATGAAATCTGGGGCCGTGATGCGGTCGGTGTGATCTGGGGCTATGGACATGAGTTCAAGCAAGACGTAACCTTACAAACACACAATAAGGTCACTTTCTACAGGCCGGAATTTCATAACCCTCAGCTGATGCACCAGATTCTGCCTGACTGCAGCATTGAGGGTACGCCAGATGGTGAGAAACACAGGTGGCCACTGCAGGTGATATGGGTGTGCGGGAGCGAAAGTACGAATGATAGACTCAGCGGGCGTCGCCCCACATTTCCCATTCTATACTTCACCTTTTCACCACCGACCAGGATCTCGCTGGTAAGTGGGATGATTGTGAGGACTGGCGGCCGGCTGTTCCAGCAGCACCCTCATTTCCTTTTATTCCTTCAAGCCTGGGTTGATAGACCATCAGTGCTGGATTTGGCAGTTGTTGTGGGTACACATTTCGAGCATCGTTTAGGGCACCCACAAGAAGTGGATGGGTTCATCAGAGTGGTAAAGAAATCAACACCACATGTTATTGCCGTGGAGAAAATTGAAGGGTCGCGCCACTTGGTCCCAGGGATCCGGGCCACCTCAGGGAACTGTTCAGTATGGATTGTAAATAATCAAGTGGATTGGGATACGTACTGATATGTATATTAAGACAATATACATATGGACGAAAGGTTTGGAGCCACGTGTGCCATATATCCAAACGAATGAGAGGAGTCTCACGCAGGGGTGCGCTTGAAATTCAGCTGGTGTATATAGACAATATATTAGTGTAATGGGATCAAGAGATGTCTATTTACACAAATCGCTCGTGACAATGCTTGAAGTAGCAGCAATGAATGGACAGCATGATGTATGAATTGAGTCAAATATGATGCCCATTGTCACTGAGGGCTGGGGAGCATCAGAGAGGCACGCGGATCAGACAACATGCAGGATCAAATATGTGGACCTCAGGGGACGTGGTAGGAATGCTGTGAGATGCTCCTGTGCGATTGTTGAAAATTCACAGGTGCACCGGGAGCTGCCTGGAGCAGGTCGGTGCATTGTCAAATGATACAGCAGGGTTTGGGAGCCTCCCAAGCCCCAAGGAGGATCCCGGAAGGTGGGTGCCAAGCCTTGGAGGAAATTGTATTTTCCTGGTGCAATCACCAATATGTAGTTATATCTGTGGGTGTTGCACTGGTACGCCGGTATATTACAACATAGCTCTGATCATCATAATGTCAATTTGACTATCGCCATTGAACCATCTTCCTCGTTTTCAACAAGGGTAAACACTATCGCAATTGCGTCGGCAGGGTCAATCAAATGAATGTTCGGTAAGCTCATGCTTCAATTATCCCTAGATGTGAATCTTATAGCATTCGGCCATCTTTGCAATGTTAGTCTTAATGTAGGTGAAAGTGGAAGTTGAATATTTGTTTGTAGCCATCCTCCGCTGGTGCACTTAGCCAGTAGATCATGTGCAATGGTAGTTCGTGTCAGTTTGTTTTTTCCCCTTTGACTTCGCATTGCAAATGATCGCCCATTGTTCGACAGGTTTATAGATAACCTCGATGTCGTAGAACCAATGAGTCGACCTGGTAAATCGTGTCGCAAGCACGCCTAGCTCTTCAATACCTTGCATTTGGGGTATTTTGCCATATTTCGTTCATTCGATTGTATGCAAATGATTTTCTTCAATGTAGGTTGGGACTTTCCGGGGGTATGACGATCCCGCTGGTGACACGCGTCTAGGGTTAAAATAACCTCCGGAATTATCTCTGCATCAATCAATAAACTCAATCGGGTATACTTGACGAGTCGTAGTGCTCGTAAGATGCAAGAGAATCAATGAATGAACAAGTAGCGAAGGGGGAAAATGATGCGACTATCGGGATCGATTTGCATCCGAATCGCCCTAAAATTGTGTTTTTAAGTCTTGAAAAGTGAAGTTTGGCCATGACAGGAAGCCTGCAAATCCCCCTCCGAATGCATACCCAAAGTGAACTTCCAGTACTTAGCATTGACGTATGTGCTCTCGGTGTTGTGTATGCCCTTTTGACTTAATTTCACCCTTCAACTTCAGATTCATTATGTCAAGGTTCTCAAAGTAGCCGTTATGTGTCGCCCATTGCCTTGGGCGCCGTCCTGAGGTCGATTCTCAATAAACCCGTGATCCACCACGCATAAAACTATGATCTTGCAGGGAAGCAATTACGATCATCCGATTTTATTGTTCCATCATTCTCTGCAAGCGCACATCCGTGCTTGTTTAAACATTCTCTTTAGATGTACTTCCGTGCTCGAGTATTCCTTCTCCCTTGATGTACTTCAGTTCTCACCTAATACTGACCCGTCATCAGTACGTTTCAGAGTGTCCGCTCCGTCCGGTGTGAAATGAAATTGATCAAATCCGTTTATCGTGAGTCCCAATGAATTGATATGATTTTAAAAATGGCGCCCCGGTTTCATCATGTCTGCCAACTGGTGGCCGGTCATGTGTTTCAACGGAAGATTAACGTCATAACCCATATTGAGTATTCCGTTCATGGCGGCTGATATCGTGATCATTGGTATTGTGATCGGTAACAATTTCCACTGTGTTTCGCATTTCGACATCCCCAGAACCGCCGGGTTCCAGTTATCCATTGCCTCGGCCTGTAGCTGACCACTTATGTCTGTAGTTTTCTCGCTCTCACAAGGGCTAGCAACATACAATTGAGTTCTAGATGACTTCTCGAAAGAAATTATATGTATAATTGCTTGTTCTTCAAGATCTCAGGAGAATTTTGTGCGAGTAGTGACACATCAGAAAACAAGGGGTTCATCGCGAATTCCAGATGCAAAACCTATCTGATATCTTGATAGTGATCAATGTGTAATGGAAGGTAGTGGTCTGTGTGGCTCCGTACGCCAGAGTCGGACTAGATACAGTTGCACACAGGAATTAGTGATAAAGTCATTTCATTGTCGTATAAGATGATTGAAGGAGTGCAATTGCACTCCTGCGAAGTGACTATATCCCGGGCGGGCACCTGCCTCGCGCCGGCCGCCATTACAACCCTGTAGATACAGACTGTGAAGCGATACTCACAACAGGTGAATTGATTGGGATTGATGATCTCCCAGATATGACTCCCGAGGTTTGGCGACTTGTCGAATGGGGAGTTGGTATTTCCTGCCAAAATTTCGCAAGTCCCCTGGAGCTCTTGCTATGTTTAAGTCCAGCTCACTAGCTTCTTCAACGTGACTGTACCCCACATCTGTGGGTGAATCAATTCGTGATATCAACGACTTTCGAGATTGACAGTAATATGGCCATGCTAACATCCCTGCAGGTCATCAACCATGGTTTCGAGTTTAACATGTCACCTCAATATATTAACCATATATGGAATGATCTCACTATTGAAATCCATATTCATCACATTCCCCGGTGGAAAACAGTGACTGGCACACTTGTTAACGTTCGCCACTTCATACTTGGCATCATACCAGGATGGGTGCATCTCGAACTTTGAGTCTTTCTATCTGGTTTATAAAATACAAGCAGACCTTCCAACTTCCCCACACAGGAACAATTGACACGCTGCTCTGATCATCTTCTGTTACCAGCATTGGCCAGTCAAACAATTTGATGTTACACCCAAAACTTACCATACAGTTATGCGCGTGCATAAGTGCACAGGCAGGCAGCATCCGCAGAGGGATTGAAAGGACTGATAATGTCAAACGAGATCATCATAATTAATCATCTGTATTCCGAATAGCTTGCCAATGTGAAGAACTATATCATGATGATGTCGGATATCCTGGCTTTCCCGATGTTGGAAATATAATTATCTTTCTGAATGGCATAACCTCAAAACCGGATTCAAGAAAGCCACACTTGTCAATTGATTTTTAAACTTCCTTTACTGTGTGATATACACACTCGACTTGCAACACATTGAGTAGAAAACGATCATGATTACCATTGGAAAAGAGGTGGTTCACCCCACAATGGTAATCACCGAGCAGCCAATTAAGGGACACAGTAACCATTCTGATAAACCATATAAACGACTCTGACAAGATTGTTGTTTGGGATCGTACGAAGCCAGATTCTGCAAAGTTATTGAAATGGAGAAAGGAGGTATTCAATGTGTTCATTACCCATGGGCTGGAACTGCCGAATCCAGCAATATGACGATTGTTCCAACAAGTAGAAACACAATGAGTCCAGCCGGATTGGCATATGCTCAGTATTACACCTCGACAGAGAAGACATGTGATGCAGGATCAATATACCCTCTGATGAAAGATGGCATGGATGCAATAGCGATTGGTCCTCATCTCACCCAAGCCGTCAAACTTGCAGGCAGAGTGACAGTAGTCAACCCCGAGCAGGAACATAATGCATACCTTGCTTCGTGTGATAGCGCTCTATAGGAACTAGCGGACAGCAGATGGAAATGATTTGGAGTATGTGAGGAGCATCGGGTAACAGTAGAATTGATTGAAAGGATGACACAAGAACAACAGAGGCCACTGTGGTACGTGAAATGTGCAAAACTGAAGAACTATCCTGCTGTTAGCCCTTGGTTCACAATATCGAACATGTCAGTACTTGACTTTCTACGCTTCAATCGGATTCAGTTCTTATTATCATTGCAACACCTAGTAGCCAACATGGAATGGCAGCAAATTTTGAAGGAAAACATCAAAATAATGGTCATGCTGATCATATCTGCCAAACGGTGTTACTGAGCATCTCCTCTCCAGAGAAATGCAGGATTGTGGAGGAAAAACATAACTGACAAATCCAATGGTGTGGAAAGGAAAAAACTGGACATGGACTTTGAAGGAATGAAGAAGGTAGCAAATTATGGATGGATCAGTGAAGGCCACAATAATTGGAATATTTAGTCATTTACACCATCGACCTTGGAATACATACTCTTCAACAAAATACCCTATTTCAATCCTTCACTGTGCAGTGGCTACAGATCATGGGTGCAAAAGCAGTATATCTTGCACCTGATGGTTTACTGTCACTTCTCCAGAACACTGCCTGGCACAATGCAATCTTACTAGCAAGAGAATATATGAATATGCAGTACATAATAATATATTGAGCCTACATATGGCACTATTACCAGAATGACATGGTATTTGACTCTCAGGAAGACCGGGCTGATTATCCCAAAGGCAACAATTCTTTATATCATAAAAGTTATCTTGAACCAGCCGAACCTGGCAAGTTTCAGTGGCAAATCGATGAACCTTGAACAAAATCACACAAATGTGTTTCAAGCCATGCAGCGCATATGTTGGGTTTTGATAATTAGGTGCCAGGAGCAGGGTGGGCAAATCAGCGACCATTTCGGCAGTGGTTTCAATACTGTTTTGGTTTTTTGAAGGAAACCGTCATGCAAATAATTGCAGACAGCTAGAAGCAACAATTCATGATAGAATTTTCAATACCCATTTAGATGTTTCATTGAATAACAACCCACAACGTTATCTTGAAAGATCCCAAAGACCTGAAAGCGGAAAGAAGGTACAATTGGATGACTGTAGTTCATTCGCATGTTGATGAGGTTCGGCAGCAGATAAACTGGGACATGATAGATACATGGAAATTTGGACCTGAGAATCACTATGTACAAGATAAGCAACCAATATGTGGTATTCTTTCATTAGGGAATGTTTGTGCGGCATTGAGGTAGAAAGTAGAATCAGGGAGAACATAATTAGGTGTATATGTTGCATTTTGTAGAGATATACTGTAGCTTTGAAAATAGTAGGTATAAGTTTGACAATTGGTGGAGACAATGAACAGGTAACTTAATTGCAGATGAGTGAAATGGATATACTGAAGGTTTGTGGAAAGTATTTTGGGAAAACCTGTTGCATACTAACACTGATAGAGTGTGTATTGGTAGGGCCTGTATACATAGGCGAATTTGGGAGGTACTATAGGTAACATGGTTTGAAGGTAATTTGGAAAACTTGAGTTAAGCATTGGACAATGTTCAGGTATGTCAACTCCAATAACTGCACAAGAGACGCATACAGCAATTACTATAGCTACCACAGTGGAATGAACAAAATTCTTAGGTCTAATCATACTTGTAAAAACTTGTGTCATACTATGTGTTGTCACTTCATCAGCACAATGGAATATTGCAGTGAAGGTGCCAGTGCATAGTTCGGAAGCCTTCGGGAGCGGTGGTGTAATGTTCGAAGGCCTCCGGGTGCGCCTGTATAAGTTTCTGGACCGTCCAGAATCTCCGGTGCAAGGTTTAGCACCCTCAAGGAGCAGCGGTACAAGGTTGTGGGCACTCCGGGTGCGCCAGTACACGATTCCAGACCCTGCGGGAGCACTATTGTGTTATTCTGGCAGCTCGTTATTGTGAACAACAGGTGCATGCTCATGCGTAACCACCCAGGTGCTCGTATACAACTGATATGCGGACATTGGTATATCACATTGATGTTTCAATTGATATTTATATACACTATATACAAGGTTGGATGAATGCACAAGGGGAGACAAGAATTGGGAAGAGGGACGATATGGATCTCCAGCGGTCTCCCAGAGCGATGATTTAGAGACTGATGACCAGATGGATCCCAAGCAGGCTGGGGGTGAGCTTACAGAGTGATGGTCAGGATGAATTTCGAGTGGGATTGAGGTCGCCAAGCTCGGGAATTTGTAACAGATATTCATTGAAGCTGGTTGCTGAAAACAAGGTCAAGATCAAACGTGGGTAATTGGAGCGATAATCGGTTTGGGAGATGGTAACCAACGATTGCACAGCCCGATGGACAAGTTAACTTGGGTAGAAAGACGAGGCTGCACGTTCAGTGCTCTCCGGTACATGTATGGTGATATCGGCTGAACATACGTTGCTCGGCCGCATGTGAATCGGCGTGGGAGTAGGTAACTGCGGCGGGTTGCAGAGGGCGATGGTCAGACAGAGTGCAAAGGTAATAGTGCTACATATAGCTGGACAGATGGTAACCCATGATCGAGAAGACGAATGGAGAATTCAACTTGGATCAGACAGTGAGCCGGTCTCTGAAGTGGGCAGCAGGCACGAGGACCACACTGTATATGTGAGTCATCGATCGAATCAGGATGAATCAGAGCTGGCTCTAGAGCTGGCTCTTGATGTTCACTGCCTGATGACTGGCGATGCGCATGGGGGGATCTGAACTCTAGAAAAGCTGGATCGGACGAGGTTGCAAGAGTATATGAACCCAAAGGAAAGAGAGACATGAATGACAGCATCAGAGCTGCAGAGAAAGCAGTGTTCTGAGAGTTCGGATTCATAAGCAAGCAACTAGGACTAGTTTTGGTAAGATGGATTCGTATTCTGGTCCAATCCGTATAATAGTTAATGGGCTAAGCTTTATAATGCTTGGTTGGCCGAAATTGCACCACGGATTTGAGTTCAACCTGTTAGGAGGTATGGTTTGTCAAACTGATTAAACAAGCATACTACTGCAACAGACTGAATCGAGTCATTGTTTCTCACAAACAAATCGAAGCTCCCAGATCTTTTGTCAATCTCTGAGCTCTCTGCAGCTCACAAGTTCTCATCCATCTTCGGTCTCTTTTCTGTATTGTTCCATCCTGCTTTACCAGAGTGAATCTCCTCCCCTGGGCATTGCCATTCAACAGTCAGTTGACATCATGACACAGCTCCTTGCTTATGCCAGTTAACTCCTTCACTCGGCTTCGCAATCATGGAATATCATCTCTCAATCAATGTTTCGCACCACTTATTCTCGCACTCAGTCTGGCCCTCCTACTCTGCAGCTGGCTGCAGTCACTGACACCTCCCTCTCATGCACTTGCTACCGTGCACCTTATGTGCAGCCTCCCCTCTCGACCCAAGTTACGTCCTCCACTTGGCTTCCAGATTGTGGGATAACATATTCCAAGCCCGATCTGGAACCAATCACTCACTCTCTGTTATTTCTTCGCTTGCAACAATCAGCTTCAGCGACCATCTCTTTCACAATTTCTTGTGCTCGGCAGCCTCAATATCTCTCTTATCCCGCTGAAAACACATCTCACCCATCATTCTTTCAGCTTGCTACAAATCTCTCTCCCCAACCGCATTTGAAATCCATCTCATCCATCTTTATGCCAGCTTGAGAGTCTTCTAGTTATAGCTCTTCAAGCCCACATGAAAGTTGTCTCACATCTCATATGTTATCGTCCAACAGTGTATATAATATCGATACATATACAAACAATCATGCTGCGAAGGCCTGTGCAAACGTATATTCAGGAGCCTTAAGCATGACAGGAGCGCCGCGTATCTCCGTAGGGCCCAGAATATCATGGGTGTTGAGGATCCCAGGAGCACCAAGGATCTCATATTTTTGGTGCATCATAGACGTGCCCAGTACCTCAGTAGTACAATGCGTGGGAAGGCCGATGTACAGTGCAATTTTCTTCATTCATTCTCATTGACCCAGTGTGAGTGCTAGTGTGAATGCAAGTGAGATTGCGAGCGTGAGTGTATGGGGGTAATCGACTGACTGGTTGATTTCTATGCTGTTGATGGAAATGGCGATGGTGATGGAGACGGTAATGGCCCTACAATTGTATTAAGTTCCCAAACTAGGCTGGTTGCCAAGCTTGACAGAGCTATACAACACTGCTGACCAGAGCTGGTGATGTCTTTGCTGACTACTAAACCATGTGTTTACTGTGCGAAATAACCTTGTGTATAGTATAGCAGCCCAATCTTCAAAACCGCATGAAGGTATGAGAGTATGATCGCATGAAAGTATGACAGCTGAGATGTGTAGCTGTGCAAAAGGAAATTGCAGTAAAAGCCAGCAGACAGCAAGAAAGTTCGTTGCGCTTTCAAAGTTGGCCCCTATCTGAGACCTTCTGGATTTGCTTCCAAGCTGGAGGAAGTCTGATAGTGTCCGGATGCGACTTGTACAGTTTTGCGATGAAATGAAAAATACCCTGTGTTCTGAGAAGCACTCAAGCCTGTTTCCGCATATACATTTGTATGGGAGCGCGAAAAAAACATATGCTGAGATCTGCTGGCGCTCTACACTGGCTACATACGTGGAGTATTTCGCGCGATTTTTTTTCATTGCCATATTTCTAAGCAACCACAACACCCTAGATATTCCAAATGGATACAAATGACTGCTGGGCTTGTAATCCAGTATTGATATACTGTGCACAAAATCTATGCTGGCTAGATATTACCTTCACCACTGGTTGAAGCATCATACTCTGGCTAGAGCTTCGACTGTCTGTTTGTCATCGGCACATATGCATAGGCCTTCCATCAGTCGTGAGCTTCTTGCACGAAGCTATTCAGATAGTTGTTTCCTGTTTGTTCGTTTTTGACAATTCGAAGCAGAAGTAACCGAGACACTTAACTTGCTTTCATTGCTGATCAAATCTCTGAATGTTTGTTTGCTAGTCATTCGAAACAATTGGCTCTGGAATCTGAACAGAGCAACAGCTGGTGTCATATCGATTAGGAGAATTGCAAATGATTGTTCATAACCCCGCTGCCAAATTTGTGAGGTGTATCTGTAACACATATACACTTCAGCGCAATTAACGTGCATCATTCTATTGTAACCAGGAAGTTCAGGCTACCTTGGCACCGGAGTCTGGTACAGTTAAAGGTGATTGGTGGTACTTGCAGACACCCCAACGCCCTCTAGAACGCAATTCTCGAAGCGGTTTTTGATGGAAACTATTGGAAGGGTGGTTGAAGATGGGCTTGAAGGAGGTTTGAGGGAGATGCCATGGGAATGCGTGACCGATGGAATATAATATGAGTGGCACGGATGCAATGATAATAGTCAGATGTTGATGGCTACTCAGCATGTATATATACATAATTTGAACTTGGACAGTTTTTGTCTCGGGACATGGAGTTTGCAGTTGAAATATTGTATCATGGCTTTCGCGAAAGATGGGTAAGTTCCCCATGCTCCGAAGTGATGACAAGAGTAGTATGTATCATACTCATAATGTGATAATTAAGGAGAGAGTCCCTGTTCAACGATTGGGGGGGTGTAATCCGAGAGTAAAGGAGAGAATAGTTTGAAGACCATGGTGTTGAGTAGAACACAAGTGGGATAGGAGGGGACTGATGCAACGTGGCTTTTGTATTAAGGGGAGGTACTATTATCTCATGACTACTGAGCAAAACGATGGTATCTGTTACTCTTGACAAAGCATTGTATTCTGGTTAGAGCCCAGCTTCACCGCAAGCTAACGCAATTTATGCAGGCTCGAGATACGCTTGACTGCTCGTTAACGCTGCATATGCTGGCCATAGGTTCAGTGGACAGGGTATTGAATGGAAGGTAGGTGGACACAATCGAGTGGGGCTGGGTCCTGTCTAGATAGAGATGATTGAGCTGGGAGAACCAGAGTCGTGAAACAAAACAACACTAGCCTATTTTGCGACAAGCTACAAGGTTGAGTACATAAACACAACCTTGTAGCAAGTCCAAATCCAGCTGGCCACAAAGACTGATTTACTTTCTGGCGACAGCTGTTTGATCAACTATATTAGCGATAAAACCAACGCTTTTAGCTTGCCAGATGAGATCCAGGTGGGGTGATATTCGGAGGGCTAGAAGAGATTGAGCTGGTCTGGCTCTCTGATGGCTGGACATAATTGAGCAGAAATGGTTCTCGCCTGGCAGGCCGCAATACAACTTGGCTGGCAGTGATTTCCCTGGGCACCAAGCATCATGTATTTAGACTGGCCAGAATTGCTGGTGAAGTGAATTAAATCGTATCGTCGCAGACATACTGCACCAATAACCCGCTTGCCCAACAATTTGTTCTTAGAAGCCCTTTGCTTCGGCTCCCATCAAGTTTTTGAGTTCTCATCGTATAATGACAAAATCTATATGTACAATGTGTAGTATAATACTCTCTTTCACCAGCGGGTTTCAGATTTTACAATCGAATATGTATTCATGCGGTCGTGGAGGACAACCAACGATTTTGCGGGTATTTTTGCCATTTTTCCACAGCTGTACAACAAAAATTGATCTGATCACAAATTTGTGTCTTGAAGGTGAATGAATGGATCGAATGACATATTGAACCAATAGATCATGTCATGATATGATGAGAAATCATGAACTTGATTGAAGCAAATGCTGTCGAACTAAGGTGTTGGATTCTGAATCCTCCGGGCGCGGGAGAAAAAGGAATCAAATCTATCATAACCAGTGAATGTTTTAGCTAGAACTCATTTGCAGTGCAGGACTCCGAGACTGATTTGCCAGCTGAATGTGCAATGCAATTACCATTGACACAGTTGTATATGTGCAAGTTTGAGAGAGACCATGCACTGCATCTCTATACAGATAGTGGTTGTGTTGACAGTGAGCCTGGGTGCTGGTGGTGGTGGCAGTAATGCGGCCATGACCTAGATTGAGGTTACTGCTAGTTCTAAGACAACTGAATAATGATATGCTATACCACTGGATAAAACTTCAGACACTTGCTAAAACTTCAGACACCGGCCAGAGTCAATTATTGCTGCTAGCCAAAGCTTGAAATGCTGGATGACACAAAACTTTACCATTAGTCAAATCTTCATATGCTCGATACAGCTACAATTGCACACTAGTACAAAATTCATACACCGGCCAGTGCTTTGTTGAAAAATGTATCTTTGCAAAAGCTGTACAGTGGAATAAAGCGAAAATAAAAATACAATGAAAGCCTGTGAAATGCAACAAAGTTTGTCATTCTTTCAAAGTTGGCCCCCAGCTGCCACCTACTGGATTTGCTTTCGTGCTGGTAAAAGCCTAAAAGAGCCTGCAGGCGACGTGTACGGTATTGAGATGAATGAAAAATAACTTGTGTTCTGCGATGTACGCAATCCTGTGTCCCCATACAACTTTGTATGGTAGGGCAAAAACAAACCATGTTGAGATCTACAGACCCATTACACTGGCTACATGCGTGTAGTATTTCCCATCAATTTTTTCCATTGCCAAATATCTAAACCACCACAGCACGGTGGATGTTACAAATTGGTTAAAAATATTCCTAGGCTCGTTAACTAGTACTCCTACACTTCGCACAAATTCTGTATCATGTGTGCGGTGATTGTTGTACAGTGAAATGGTAGCCATGCAGCTGTCATGCATTTGTAGTGCGACATAGTACTGAGATATATGCTGTAGTTGGTTGCCATACAATTTTGAATGGGATAGGCGAAATTAATACATGCTGAGAAGTACTGTAACTAAGTTTTCATGTTGCGATGCCATTGCCACTCATATATTGAATGTGACCGGCATTATTGTTTTGTTACACACATACAACCATCGAGTCCCTAAACAATGCCAAGTGTTGAACTGCATTTGGAGTGACCACCGCCGGAACAATCAATTCAGCAGTGCTGTACTTCCGATTGTGCTCTGAAATGTGATTTTCTGCATCTGATCATGCTGGGGTAGTCAATTCCACGAGATTCATTGGCTTCATCTAAAAGTTATCGAGTCATTCTGGTTCCGATTTGTTGAACGAGCCATCTACCCAACTAGATGTATCATCATCACAGAGCTGTGTATCGTCAATGTCCTCTCTATCCTCATGTGTGTTTGGAGCATTTTCTTCATTCAAAGTTGCGACATCATCAACACAATCTCCAATTGCTTCTGGCATCTCTTCACATATCATTTTGGTTGTTGCCGCCACTGATCTTCCTAATACTCAGTCCTGCTCGGTCTCCACTGCCGCTTCTGTTTCCGCAACTCTCTCTCCTGCTGCTGCTCTATCACTCGGCACAAATTCCTCAATCCATGTCTTCTTTGCTTTCATGTACACAAAGTATGATTCAGGTGTAAGCTCAGCTGTTCGCCTCCTGTTGGAACGGAAACTGTGCAGAGCAGCAAGCGCTCGGACCCATTCTGCTGAGACAGCAGTCTTGCCTTGGTGTGTTTTATGACATGGTATGGTTAACGCAAAGTTTATTTGCCGTTTTTGCCTGGCGGAAGTACCAAAGAGTCCTATTTAGCAGTCTGAACAATATTTGTTGCTCTGTAGTGTGGTTCGTATGAAATTTGTTTGTGGAGAAGATGTTGGATTGGACGCAAGTGGTGAGGTGGGTCTTTATGGATATTGTTGTACTATCAAAATGATTATACAGGCAGGTACTCGGATTGCAACAGCTGAGAAAAATGCTCAACCGTAATCCAACATCCGTTCAACTTGGTTGCAGAAATGGTTGCAGACGACATCCCTTGCGTTTCCGCGGCTATTACACCGAACATACAACCACCAGTTACTGTCACACACGTTTCATATTGCCAGCGGTTCAGCTTTATTTCATATTAACAGCCAACAATTTGCAGAATTTGACACAGGCCAACATCATTGCCATTCTGCAGCCATCCACAGCAGGGTCAATCGGGAAATACTACAATGCGGTTATATACATATTGACAGTTTAAAACTAAGATTCAACTTGATATTTGCATCAATTCTCATATATTCTTCAGGTGCTACCTCTTCTCCAAACTCGAATTCTTCCCTCTTCACTTACCAACTTCCCAAGCAATGGCTCAACCATACCCAACTTCTTTTGGCCGTCGGTTGGACAATGTACCTGCGCCAACGCCTGCCTCTACATCTAATGAATCTGTTCAAAGCACTTGTCTCCAATGTCCCGCCAAGAATTCTCCCTGAGCTGCAGCTGATATTGGAACAGAAATGAGGCATGAGGAAGAAAAGTTGAGAATTGTACGCAACACTGGTGCGATGCAACACATGGGAAACCATGCAATTGAATATATGTCACCTATTCTGCCAGAATGACAGTGAACTGAACAGATATAATCAGCTGCAATCCGTTCCGGACAACGTGAACAGTTCAACCAGAGCCGAAATGGAAACCTTCAGTGGTCTACCAAGACATTTGTCAGAACGGTCTGTGAGATTGCGCACCATGATGTATTGTGCTCAGGAGTTTAATAGACCAATAGTCTGACACACGAATTTGGGAGTGAACACGAGCATTCTTCACAGCATTAGAGGAGGCCACGGAGGTGCATATGTTTAAAGTAACTGCTATTGCTAACGTGCAAAATTATTTACCGCAACTGACTTTTAGTAGGTTTGTATCATGTCTGCCACAATGGCCAGTCAAGGTGGACGTGTGCAGCTCAATCCGGCGGACATGCGCATCGCAGTGAACATGGTTCTTATGGCCAAAAATCGCATATTGCGCACTGCGATTGAAGAAACTAACAATTTGAATCAACAGCCTCAAACAGAGATTCGAGAAGAAAAGTGACAGAGTGTTGGGTTGCCAGTCCATATGAGTGTGAAGGCGGTCATTGAAATGCATCCATCCATAATCTATGAAGATCACATGAATGGCTGCCTGCATGAACAAAACAAGATTACCCGAAATCCTGCTACTGGCTGGACGCACACAGGCAAAAATCCTGGGACCACTACAGTAACAACAGTCTCGACAGCACCAGGGTTATCCGCAACCCCTGGACAATCTGCAGCCCGAGCAGCGCAACTTAGTCCCAAATGAGTTCTTTACCTCACTCATTAGAATGAGTTTACCGCAGTTGTAGATTCAGAACACAAAGAAGAAGCTAATTATGATGGCACCAGAACAAATGACACCATCGAGAATATGTCAGGTATGCACTCCGCTCTCTAACAGGAATTGTCACATATTATCATTTGAAAGCAAAAAACAGTGATGATGAAGATATTACCAATGAAAGGGAATAGGCAAGAATGTTTAATGGGCATACTTAAATGATTTCGATATTGAATCTATTGTTTAGTTTCTGCTGTCAAAATGAGCAACATATTAGTGAATATGATGGAATTGATTCTGTAAAGTGAGTTTTGATAATGCTTCCATGCTGTCTCTGAGAGTGAGTATCCGCAATTATTGAATCATAATATCTCATTGTCATACAATATTTCTGACTTATATGAACATGAATGCCGGTCTGTCCAAATGAATATGCTGTAAATGTGCAACCATACAACCAAACGTCAAGTTTGAAAGTGAGCGTCCACAGAGTGTCCACAATATTTGGTGGCATAGCATCTCTAGCATGCCACACTGTGTGAGCTCGAGGTGTATAATTACAGTGCTAATCGCCTTTATCGACCAATTGATTTTTACTGATGCACTCATGCAACCCAGCATGCAGGAATTGAATGACAATGAATCCGTATCGCACAGCGTATCTGTATACAATATGCATGACCGTCATGATTGTGCTGAGTGACAATCAATCGTGGAGTAATGAGCAGTGAGTAATATATAAGGCTAGTTAAGTACGACCAGAATGAAATCATATTTTGCACGGGGGCTACAGCACAACAAGAACATAATCAAGTTTCGAGTGCAGGCAAAAGCACGACCAGAATGAAATGAGGTTTCGCACAGAGGCTAAAGCATGACGAGAACGACCTCATGTTCGTATTTGGGAAATGTGGTAATTGTGCAAAAGCAGTGTACAACACAGTAGTAGTTCAGATGTATTATGCAACGAGTGAGTCGCAGTATATACATGAGGGTTTTGGCAGGGGATAAGTCTCTTTCTTCACTCGTTCCCTCATCTATAAAACAATCAATTCGCTTCAGCATTCACTTCTTTCATACTCGGTTGTTCCAGATCGAGTCTCTTGCAGAATGTCCCCAGTCCGTCAGCTACCGGCTATTCCCGACTCCGAGCATTTTTGCTCCAACCTTTTATGACCACTAGAACCCCGAGCCCTGAATCCTCGACACCCAGCCCTGAATACTTGACTGAAAAGCAAATCTAAAATTGAATCTACCTGTTATATTCATGTTTTATGTGCCGTTATCCTCACCGCATGGGTTGCTATTATTGTCATCACATTCGCAATGCGTTTTGCAAGGTATTCAAATCAGCAAGCGATTTTGGAAATGAATCAGTTATTCCATACTACTGGAGAAACATCTGTTTATCTTGCTTGTGAACTTTTCGAAGACCTACGAATCCAGATAATATCGGCAACCAGTGCCACATCTAAAACACAAGAGTGAGGACGTAATGACCTGCGACTGGATTCATTTTTGCTGCTGTTCATAAGTATCAGAAGACCCAGACCACAACTCTCCAAACCCATCTATCCACTGCAACTGCAGTGCAATTCAGGATTGAGCAGACATACCTACCGGCAACTGTGGCATAGAGGAATTCAAGACTTGTTTCGATTGCATTGAGGAACAGGATTGCATTCGCGGTATAATTGGGATTGTTGATCTCGAATGCCTTTAGTCTTGGTGTATAGCCCAAAAGCAAACAATTACGCATGTTTAGCCAACATCAAAGCATCCGTAGTGCGTTATATCATTGACAAATATGATTTACAATGTTTCTTCATCGGGTATGATATGTACTGGAACCCAAATATGTGAATTTGGTGCAAAATTCCCTGTGGCAACGACTGCTAGATATACTGGAACTGCGATACCTGAATGCACATCTGTGACGAGTGCCTTGTAGTTGCACAAACCTTCGGTTGGAAAATCAACAAATACCTACATCAATCACCATTTGAAAACAGCACAGATGTCAGCCGAGTATTGAAGAACAGTCCGCGATGTGGCGTTGACCACAGTACTCTAGCTGGAATTGGATGATGTGACATGTACATATATGGATGTAATAGACGAAACACCATTCCGGCAACTTATCCAAGCAATCAACACAGGACTCACAGCCCTTGCACAGTTACCAATAACCAGCAGGTTAAACAAATTTTTGAAGAAACAACAATCTGTGAAAATAGCCGACGTACGAATATCGGAGCGATTCACAGAAGGACACATGGTCATCGCAGAACGGAACAACCTTAAACATGTGCTGCATCTTAGGCTACAGAAATTAAGAATAACGGAGGCAAGAGCCCCGGAATGCAATCACAGACATTTGAAAGAAGCAGTCCGGAACGTAGGACAGTGATTGTAACACCCAGTACCAGAAGTGACGGAAAATCTCCGACAGGAATTAGAATGAACAGAGGAACAGATAAGGTTTGTGGAGAGGAAAGAAACGAATATCGGAATCGGGTCAGAAGGGTACTCGGGCTCGTGTGGAATGGTGGTAATGGTAGCTGAAACAGGGGACAGAAAAACAGCAAAATTCTCCGACTCTGGGGAACAGATAGAAGAGTACTTCGGGAATGGATGGCACAGTTAGCAATGGACATTGCAGATGAACAAACACGATTCTTCGATGAGCAGTCCATGATGCGTTATACAGCCAATTGACTAGCAGGCATGGCATTGAATCAGATCCAGCCATATATGAGCAGAATTTTGCATGACCTCGACCTCCCATCGTTGGAACAACTATTGGACCTGTTACAGCAAGCCTTCCGAAATCAAGACATATGGGCCACCGCCAATCAAAATCTCCTCAAACTTCGACCAAAGTCCGAAAATTCTCTCAGTATTATGCAGAATTTCAATTATGGATGCCGGATGTCGACTGGAACAAAGCAGCACAAGTAATGGTGCTAACACAATCCTTGTCCGAAGGATTGAAAGATTCACTACAACATTCTGACATTCCGGAAGACCTTACAGAATTTATCAAAACCTGCTCAATGAGAGATTGACAGTTCCGCGCTCGAGCTGCCCAAAAAAAATTGAAAAATGGACAGCAGGATACAAGATGTCTGAAACTGCAAACAACAGCACACCCGCCGGATGAACCTCAGAATCAGCTTCTGCTGGAACAGTTGCACTATATCATGGCCCCGCCCCAATGGGTCTCTCAGCAGTCAAAGGGAAGATCATTCCTCGGAAAGAACGCAAGTAACAAAGAGAAGGAGGACTTTGTATGTACTGCGTGTATAGCAGGCACTTCGCAGCAAGTTGCCTGAGAAAATTGAAAGCAGCATCAGGACAGGTGGAAGTAACACTTTTTAACACAGCTAGAAATGAAATGGACCGAGATTTGGAGATAAGAAAGGAAGTCGAGTTGGGAAAAGTCTAGACCAGTGCAATATAGATAACCATTGCACTGGCCACATATCCCCTTCGTCTACAGATATTAAGTCCCGTGTTGGAATTTCGCAGTATTCAATTCATAGCGCAGAAATGAAGGAGTCTTCTATGGAAGCAAGCATCTTGTTATGAAATGTTCGCTGAAAATCGGAGGCAGGATGATCGATACGCACACTGTAATCGACTGCGGAACCACGGGAATAGCATTTGTGGTCACTCATTTCGTTCGCCAATGACAATTAGGAGAGATGAACATACCGGAATCAAGAGAGTTGCAGGTAATCGATGGAAGGTCGAACGAATCAAGAACCATTACGACCATGGCCAAGTTCAATATAGGAATACAATCACAAGAGGAGCGATCACCAGCGTTCGTGACAACATTTGGGCATTACCTGATCGTGCTCTGATTGCCATGGCTACAACTTCACGTCATAACAGTCAAATTCCAGGCACGAAGGATTGAATTCACAAGCTGCTACTGCCAATAGCATTGCCAACATCATTTCAATGTATGTGTATGGGGCAATCATATGGAAACAAGAGCAGCAGATCTGGAAAGACAGAAATTTGATATCTGTCCAGTAGTAGTACACCTTTCAAAAGCAGAATCAGAAGGGAGAAACTCGATGTTTACACCATCACATTGTACAAAATCAACAAGCCCTTGGGATTAAACCATCTACAAGAACAGTCCCTCAAAGAAATCATCCACAAGGAATACCATGAGTTTTTATCGCTGTTCAGCAGAGTAATCGCTGACACACAACCACCATACCGACCCCATGATTACAAGATTGAGTTACAGCAGGGCTTTACTCAGCCAGTCGGGCTTATTTACAGCTGATCTCGAGACGAATTACAAGTATTAAAGGAATCAATAGAACCGAACTTGTCCAAAGGATATATCCGGTCGTCTTCATCACCCTGCAGAGCGCCAGTACTTTTCGCTTCAAATCCGGAAGAAGGCTTAAGACTCGGTGTCGATTACACAAGCCTATATAAAGGATCAATATAAAACCGTTATCCCCTACAATTGATTCAAGAAACCATGCTAACACTGCTGAAGGCTCACTGAGATACAAAGCTGGACATCCGCAACACGTACAACATGATTAGAATGGCAGAAGGGAATGAATTTGAACATGGTGTTCATGACCCGCTATGGACTTTTTGAATCCCTGGTCATGCCTTTCGGAGTTTTCAACACACCAGCATGCTGCCAAGATTTCATCAATGATACTCTACAACTATTCCGGAACATATTTTGTACAGCCTTTTTGGACCACATATTCATTAACAGCAATTACCTCAGGGAACATAACGACCACGTCAGGGCAGTCATATCATAACTGAAGCAAGCCGGCCTCAAACTAAATGTAGAGAAGTGCGAGTTTCATAAGGAAGAAGTCAAATATCTCTAATTATTTGTCTGAGTAAACGGAATCAGAATGGACCCAGAGATAGTTCAATCAGTCAAACACTAGGAAGCACCACGGCCACTTGAGGAAGTCAGAGCCTTCTAAGGCTTTGCCAATTTTTTTGCACAGTTCTTATGAAATTATAGCAAGGTAGTGCAGCCACTAACGAAACTCATGTAAAAGCTAGTACTCTTCTGCTCGGGATCAGATAAAAAAAGGGTGTTCGCCGAACTCAAGTTAGCTTTAACGATGGTACTAGTGCTAGCCAATTTTGACTATGAAGGCAAAATCGTTCCCGAATCCGACGCCTCATGTTACGTATCCGCAGCAGTTCTCTCTCAGTTCGACCACCTAGGAGTGCTACATCGAGTGGCCATTGTTTCCGATGAACATGTGCCTGCCGAAGCAAATTACGAAATTTACGATCAAGAACTAGATGCGACAGTTGACAGTTTGAAACAGTGGAAGTCTGAGTGTGAACGTTCAGCACATCTGATTATTATTCTTACAGATCACCAGAACCTGGAATACTTCATGACGTCGAATCTGTTAAACTGATGGCAGACAAGGTGGTCCGAATGTCTCTCCAGCTTCAAGTTCAAAATTGTTTATTGCCCTGGCAAATAAGGGCAAAAGCCCAATGTAATCAAAAGAATGCCAGTAAACATTCCTTCGCAGGGGGGGGCAGAAAAACTCAAACAAATCATGCTAAAAACAGAAAACCAAGTCAAAGCACTATGCAGAATACTGGCAGTGGCCTTTGCGGAAACAGTTAACCTCAACAACAATTCAACACACATGAACGAGTTGTGAAACTGGGTACAAAACTGGTGTAAGCTAGGCCTGTACAATAGTAGCGAAGGATTAAGTACACTCAGAAATAAGCCATTAGAAATCTCGGAAATACAAATCCAGCCAACGGACGAGGAAAAGCTCAGTTGGATCCAGGAATGCCTCTAGTCCCCGGGTGTGGGGCACCCTGGCCGAGCAAAAACCTATGACCTGCTAAGCCGAAGCCATTCCTGGAACCAGATAAGGAAGGACGTGGACCGCTACTTACGAAACTGCCACATCTGTCAGCGGAGCAAGGCAACCCACGGGATGACTCATGGCTTGTTAAGACCGTTAGAAATACCTAAGCAACCATGGTAGGACTTGGGTATCGATTTCGTAGTCGGACCACCAGAAAGCGAAGAGTTCAACCCAGTATGGATAGTGGTCAATCGGCTAACGAAGATGCGACACCTGGTACCATGCACTGACAAAGTCGATGGAAAGAAGCTACGGGAAATATACATCAAACAAGAGTTCAGACAGCACCGTCTGCCCGCAAGAATAATGTCCAATTGAGGGCCGCATTTCGCTTCGGGAGTATGGAAAGAGGTCTGCAAAAGATTGGGTATCAAACGACGACTGTCAACCGCATTTCATCCCCTGACCGAATGCGAAACTGCAGGCTTCAACGCGATAATGGTACTGTACCTCCGGAACTTTGTTAAATATCAGCAGAACAATTGGGTCCGGTGGCTACCATTCGCAGAGTTCAGGGCTAACAATTAAACCTCGGGGACGACCAATTGCTCATCTTTCTTTGGTAATTACGGCTTTCATCCACAAATTACATTTGGCCAACATCCAATCAAAGATTCCAACGACATTCGCAAAGTCATTCCTCAACCGATGGCCCCACTAATGAAGCAACTTTTCATCGAGCTCAGAGCCAAGATGACAAGGGCCCAGGCCAAGCAGCCCGAACAGGCCAACAAGTCGCGAAGTGTCGGCACAATATTGGAAGTCAGTGATAAGGTTTGGCTGGACGCACAAAACATATCAACAAGCCGACCAAGTGAGAAACTTGACTGGAAATGCATAGGGCTGTATGAAATCGCCGAGGTCACTAGCCCCTGCGCTGATGCAATCGAATTGCCATGCCTGTTACGCATTCACGATGTTGAACCGATATCTCGATTAGAAATGGCGTCTAGGGACCCACTTCCACTACAAAAGCAAGAACCCCACCAGCGGTGATTGATGAAGAAGACGAACAGTACAAAGTCGAATAGATAGATGATTCCAGGTTGTTCCGAAGGCAATTGCAATATCTCATAACATGGAGGGGTAACAATGATCGCCGCTGGACGCCTGCGGCCTACATTGATGGACATGAATCTATCGACGAATTTCTCACTGAACAACCTGGCCAGTCGGGGTTGTGAACCTAGTAGGTACTGGACATTGTGTTGGGGGAGCTACTGACATGCTTGTTCTGAGTGACAATCGATGCTGGAATGATGATTGGTGAATAATATAAAGGGTGAGTTAAGCATGATGAGAAAGAAATCAGGTTTCGAACGGAGGCTAAAGCACAACAAGAACTAAATCAAGTTTTGGGTAGAGGCAAAAGCTGGACGAGAATGAAATCCATCAGGAAAAACGAAAAGTACGTTGCTGAGCGCTCTGACGTTGTCGAGGATGTCAACGAAATGTTTGAATATGAGTTTCACAAACTCTGGGCGAGCAACGCGCTGAATCGCACGTGTTGTCAAGCATTCATAACGAATTCACCACGTCTTCATGAACCTGGTTCCATTGTCGCGATCTTCGCCAACTCTTCATGAAGCATTCACCAACTCATCATCAACGCCAAATATCTCCAATAACACAACCATCCTTGTCTATTCCTCATTGAAGATTCTACTGATGCAAAAGCTTCGGTTACTCGTCACGAAGCATTCACCAACCATCGCCAACGCTGTTAACCTCTTGTAATTGGGGTTGTAATTCTGAAGTTCACGTTTAACATATAATCTCTCCATTCTTGCCAGTCTCAACCGCGATAATAATATTGTCAAGCTTTACAAGCTCGGTAATACAGATGTGAATACCAAGCATATAGCTCTTGAAATGCTTGTGCTCCTCGTTGTGACGCGTAGCATCTGCTCTATTGAAGCCTTAGTTTCTCACGATACGATAATTCTCAAGATTGCCAAAATCCAAATGCTTCGATTCAATTTAACCCCATTAAAATCCTCCGAGAAAGTAGCCACAATAACAAGCAGATTACGCGTCGATACGAGCAGAAACGGCAATAACAAGAGAAACAGCAGCGGCAGCGACAGCAAAATAACAAGCAGATTACGCGTCAACATGAGCAATAACAAGAGAAATTCAGCACCAGCAACAGCAGCATCAACATCAACAGCAGCAGCATCAACAATAAAAACAAGCAGATTATGCGTCGACACGAGCAGGAACGACAATAAGAGAAATTCAGCACCAGCAACAGCACACCAGCAACAGCAGCAACAGCAACAGCAGCACCAACAGCAGCAGCGACAGCAAAATAACAAGCAGATTACGCGCCGATACGAGCAGAACGACAATAACCAGAGAAATTCAGCACCAGCACCAGCAACAGCAACAGCAACAGCAACAGCAACAGCAACAGCAACAGCAACAGCAACAGCAACAGCAACAGCAACAGCAACAGCAGCTATCAAACCTGGTCATCGGCAAGTGAAGGATCAATGTTGTCCTCCGGAAGCGTAGTCTGATCGCCGGAGGGGTATTTTCATTGTTCACCACAGTATCAGTGTCACTTGCATTCATGT
This sequence comes from Trichophaea hybrida, assembly GCA_015178995.1. Lineage (NCBI taxonomy): Eukaryota > Fungi > Ascomycota > Pezizomycetes > Pezizales > Pyronemataceae > Trichophaea > Trichophaea hybrida. The sequence goes on along the minus strand of WHVE01000651.1, from coordinate 17,107 downwards.
CTGCGAAACTTGTATTCGGAGTGGTCTCTGACTGCTGAAAGAGTAAATGCTCAGCCAGCACCGTGCGCTCGTGTATGCGTGCGAATTCCTCGTCAGTGGCAGCAAGGTCCTCGGGATCCAAGTGAGGAAATCCTCGTCGTGATCGGCCTGGTCGTTCCAGCCGATGATTGGGATGTCGTCTCCGCGCCCGCACTCTTTCCACTTCGTGCGAATTGCCACTTGTATATTGGAGATCTTTTTCGCTTGCACTTCTGCCGATGAAGACAGGAAGTCATCTTCCAGACGTTTGAAAGCCACTGCCAAACGCATGTTAGACTCGCTCGTACAATGAAATGATACATACAAGCAGCCGGGGAAGTAGGTGAGAAGTCTCGAGGAGGTATGTAGGTTCCAGTCTTATAGGCCGACAGAGCATGCCAGAGCGCCGTCGCAGCGAGGATAACAAAGGTCGGGTTGATCATTCTGATCATCTGCCTATCGGTATTTCCAAGTTGTCTGTCCCACCAAGTAGGTGCTGTAGATAAGCTCCGTTATTTCAGGAGCGGGAATTGGAAGCGAAAGTCCTAATGAAATATCAGCCATCAGTAGAGTAAATTATGCGTCAAATCAAGGGCAACATGCATCGCGACCCGCACGGGACAGGTGAACCTATCCTTCTCCAAAAGCCAGCCCACTTTCCTCGACACCTCCGTCTCCGGCTTATTATTCAGCTCATAAAGTGACTGAATACTCTGTTTCGCCCTATGGGCCAATGTACTACGAACCGTAGTGATTTTGGCCAAGCACTGTTTGTCAGTAAAGAACCAACGTGTTTGAACGAAGCACTTACTCTTGCCAACCATTGTTGCGTAGGCTCCATCCCAACATCCCTTGGGCTGATGCTCTTCAAGCCTTCGTGCCACCAGACATGTAGCTGTGCTGTTCGTGTTGCCGGCCCAGCGAATGGGTCCTTGAACAAGTGAAGTGGATGATTGTATTCTTCATCACGTCAAGAATCCTGCCTGGGATGCCGAGGATGCTCGATTGGTCGTGAATTCAGAGCCTGCAAGAATCCCTGTGATTTCGTCAATCATAGGTTCGTATGTCATGACTTCTCTGAGCGACTTAGCCGCCTGGCGTGCAAGCTTACTATACTGGCAGGAGAGCACTTCAAGTGAAGAACATCAGCATTATGTCAAGTAAATTACTCGTTCGGACAGGGGTCAATACTTGCGCTTGCTAGTTGCCTTGTGAGAGCTCCCTCCTCCACTTCGTCTGTAACTGATTAGTACATTGGCACGATTTGGCACCTGTGCAGGTGGAGTCAGATGCTCCTGTGAAGGTCGTTTCCCTAGAGATGATGTTGAAGGTGCCAAATATGGACGATGCGCGGGCTCTCTTCATTGTGATGCGGCGATTCTTCGTACGGATCGGGATCTGTACTCTCCGACGTCTGGTTGATGGTGGAGGAGGAGGCGGAGGAGAAGGTGGAAGATCGACTTCGGTTGAATATTCGAGGAATTCGTACTCGTCATCATCGTGATGGATTCTCCTGGAGCAACGACGGGGTGAGGAGAGGATGGTCGTCCTGAGTATCTTCGTCTTTGTGCAGGTTCACTCGCTGTGACGAAGCGGTGAAGTTCTCAGCCATTATAAGAGAGCATGAATAAGGGGTGAGGAAAGTGCAAGGATAAAGTGATAGATTGGGGTAAAGGCATATACTGAAAGAACGAAGAACTCGCTCGTTGCGCTGCAGAATACTCTTGTCCAACGGCGGCTTTTGTAATCTCATTTCCCTCTAGACTTGCCAAGAATATATTCGAAATGATATTATTGCTTAGTACTAATAGGTAGTCGGTGAGCCGGTTGACGTGGAGCTCCGGCAACCAGAATGTAGTGCATGGTATCCATTGGTTGATTAGACGATATCGGTCCACCAACGCCGAAACCACTGGTCAGCCGCAAATCATTGTGTAGTTGCATTCCCCCATGAGGAATGGCTTAGCATTTGGTATGTATGATGTCTTTGATAAGTCCAAGAATACCTTGTCACAGCGAAGAACTTCTCATTGAGATAGCAAAGATATTTTGTAGGTATATTCACTGCCATGCTATTGCACTTGTACAAAACTATTTAACGTTCGCACTTACCTAGCTGACCAATCAGGTTGCTTACTTCCAGCCAAGACATGGACGGCCAGTTAAGGCATGGATAAAATAGGTCAATATCAAAACCTCCAAATGATGTGAATCTCCATCAATTGCATAAAAAATAGCATGAGCATCAAAAGATTAAAAACACCGTGTAATTACAGAATTCCTCTGTTGAACTGAAGGAACATTAATCCTGACAAGAAATACCAACTGACACAAAAGCAATAACAGGACAAAGAACAAAACTAAAACGCAACCAAAAACGCAACCAAAAACTCCATCTTATTCGTTATCGCTACCACTGTCATTCAGACCAGTCAAAATAGTTCCCAATGTGTAATCCACTCAGTGAGACAAGCGACCTACTTTTCTTTGGCGGAAATTGTTCCGGCAACGGAGGATTTATAATGTAGGGATTATCATTGAGCCAGGTAACCTCCGACTCATCAACATCAGTATTTGTCCAGTCAGCATAAAATCCCACAGCCCTTGCCCGAATACATTTCAGCATCTGCTGCTGGGTATGATAGCTTTTGGAGATGATCTCCTCTTTTTCAGGCTGCCCGCTCCATGGGAGAGATCGCGGCTTCTCCTTAATGCACTATCTCAACATCTTCTTCTTCGTCAATGTCATATACGGGATATCTGAGCCTCAGGAAGAAGTGCTGATTGGTCGAAAAAGGGACGATTGCCTGGGATTGGTGAATCAGGCCGTGCAGGATCTGATGGGTTGCGATGGTACACACATATAGGAGCGGATCAGTTAAATGGCTCGCCCGAGCGAGCCACCCATCAATGCTTGGTCGTCATGGAAATTACCACTTATCCTTCCTTGCAGCCTTCAAAACTCCGTCATCCTCTACCGTAACTGCCAGATGGCCCAATAGTTCTGTCGAATCGGGGATCGAATGTACCAGTGACTGCGTCAGGTCACTCAAGGAGGTCGACGAACCCAAGGAATTCATTGTGAGACGAGGGAATCGTCCTCCCGAGGCCACTTATAGGTGAAACTCTACCTTCTTGCTTTCGCCATCTCGGGGAAACGTATGCAACTGTATTGCAATCGGTGAAGAATTTCTGGTGCTGAAACCATCCCGCGGCTCGTCGGCGTTTTGCTCGTTGGCGAGTCGGATTCATCGTCATCATCAGCTGACTGCATGTTAGAAAGATCACAAAGAGGGATGAGATTTCATACAAAGCTTCACGGCCCTTTCTTTGACTTTTTAGATGATTCAAAGAGGCCTGCCACTCGGCCGATCGGAGAGCCTCCTGGGTGAAATAGTCAAGGGCGGCCATGAATTGTACGACATCGTCAGTCTGCGTGCCTTTCTTATAACGCTGGAATGTTGCTGTGTGCGAGTCAATTCTCGATCGTCTGCACGAGATATTCGAGGAATTCCATCCATTTTTGTCTCCCGTGCCTTTCTTACATCGATTCTTTTGCAAGGCATAAGCTCTGATTTGAGACCTAACTATATTATCTCTCTGCCCAGCACTGGCACCGGTTCCTCCAACAGCAAGCGTCTCCGCAACCCACTCAGCATCCTTTATCCCCTAGCCTTGGCCAATGTTTAATGTTCTTGGGAGTCATCTTTCTAACGAGGAACTTAGCTCTTCGAAAGAGAACTAATGCGCGGAGAAACTTACGAAGTTGTGAGATATAAATTTGACGTGGAGTCAGACGAGAGATTCCAGCGCTCGGCAGGATAGTTATGGCTAAGGAGAATGATCGGAAGTATCAGTAAGAGAGAGTATGAAGAGCAGGAAGAGAAGGCTGGAGAATATGGAGTCATTTCGGGGAGAGATGGGAGATATATGTTTGGCCGCCCCACACCCACCAGGCTTCTTCTTGAACGGCTCTAGTATTACGATGTCTTACTTCTAGTTGAACGGCTTCAAGGTTATGGGTATTCGAATGAGAGTTTGGTAAAGAGTGAGTTACTCGTCACGATGCTCAAATGCTGTATGATCAGGTTACAGTTCTTGGTTACTCGCCTGTATTCTGAGCAATGATGTAGTTCGGCCTGATGATAGTAGATGTCCTCTACACTCGACTATATGGTGTATAAGTTGCCATCGTGCTTTCTTTTGAAGTAAGCATCAGAAGAGATGCATATGATACAAATCTATTCATCCGGACGAGCAGAATCTTCTCCTTACCCTCATACGATGCTGTGAATCTGCTCAAGTGATATTGTCATCTAAATTTGTCGTTTGTAGGGAGTTGTAGATTCGTGAAGTTTTCTGCATCGGATCCCTGAGAAAAAAAAGCAACCAGACTGACGTTAAAAATCACGTGATGCAATCAATTGGTCTTACGTATGATGCTTTGTTTGACCAAGTCAATTCTTCTACCAGAAACAGAATCCTTTTACTCAGCCTCTGAAGCTCATTGATATCATGAATTCCGAATCACATGCATGATCTGTGGCCGACTACATCTATCAAAGTTTTCTTTACACATCTACAAAATGTTCACAGAGAAAGAGTCGGAACATCAGCAAAACATGCTTCCAGACATGGGCTAATCTTGAAACATATATTCATATATCACAGCAAGATAGCCCATGATCGACTTTGATGAGGACGCGGAGCCTAATGCTTCTGACACTTGATCCGCCTCAAGCGATGAAGAAAACAATCAACTGTGGACCAAAGTGGTGCAGTTATCAGCTTCCCATTCAACGAACTTCAATCTGAGGGGCTAAATGCTAAGCAACCTGGAAAGCCATTTGACAGTCCGTTTCTTCTACTAGATAGAATTTACAGGTTGGAGCCCTTTCTCAAGTGACAGGGAGTATCGATTCCCCAATGGGTAGTTGAGAACCCAATCACCAAGACTGCAGTTGATAGCCTTTTGAAACTTGATGCCAATCAACCTTGTATTCTTCTCACCGACTCTTCAAAAGAATCAATGACAAACCTATGACCTCGGAATGCAAACATGGAAAACTGGCAAGGTGCTTTCACCATTCAAAGCAGGAGGCCTACCTTCATTCACACGAGTCTTTTATTGTGACCTGATCACAGCATTGAGTTCTCCTCTCACAACCGGCTGATACAGACCATATGATAATACACCGAAAAAGGAGTATAACGAGGTGGGTGAACAAATCTACTCTGAAGTCTATATGGGAGACTGGTGGTGGAATGAACAGGTGTGCACTTTATTCAGCTCTGTCAGATGCGTAGCTTTCCGTCCAAGCAGACGCAGCATTTGTAGAATTCAAAACCTGTCAGCAGCACTATTTTCCATTTTTCAGTAGCTCTGATCAGACTCACCTCACCAATTATTCTGGTGATAGGAAGGAATGGCCTGTAAACCTGAGCTTGGGTAACATTCGGTCATCTGAACGATGCAAGCCAAGAAGTAGTGCGGCTCATCACAATGTTTCTTCTGCTTCCACCAAAGCATTTTTTTAAAGGACCTGGCAAACCCAGGCATTGAAATAGCAACAGGACTATAATGAAGAGGTTCTACAAAGCATCTTCAAGCTAATATTTACGCGTCTGGACGAAGTATCTGAGCATGGCAGGTTTATGTTATGCTTGGATGGATATAGACGATTGTGCTTTCCGTATATGTGTATGGACGGCTGACTATTCTGAGAATATCAACCTCCACTGAATTCAATCTGGTCATTATCATGTTTGTGAAGCACCAAAGACTTCGTTCAGTAGTGCAGCTTCTTGCCTGCACCCACAGAAACTTTGCTAACTACTTCCTGAAATTGATCACCGCAACTGCCACAGATGACACTTGATCAACAAGAGATGCTGGCCACCAATCCTTGACAATCGCGGTGTTCAGCAAACTGAAGGAGTCTTCTGGGCACTTAGGTGACGTGATCGGTTGAGTCTTTCAGTACCATACGTGCTTCACACCATCTACCTCGGCATCCTGAAGTATCTGATGGATTGGGTAATTTCATGTCTTGAACATCACAATCAGATGGACCGATTTAACCGGATTTGGCATCAAATGTTACCATACCCTGGATTCACACCATGCCCAAAGCCATATACAGCAGCTATACAATGGCAAGGCAAGGAGATGAGAATGCTTGGTTGAACGCTTCTGCCACTCTTTGTATTGAGTCTATTGGAACCAAGCTCCGAACAATGGCAACCATTTAGAGACACCATACTTTGTGTTAAAAGTTTAATTGATCTCCATCTGAGGACAAAGAACCACAAGCATACTGACGCAACAATCAGATATATGGAAGGTTATCTTGCCAATTTTGCCGCTCAAAGAAGTATTTGCTGCTTCCGTGCGACAAAGCATAAGAAAAAGGTTGCAGAGGCATTGAGGAAACAACTATCAGAACATTTGAGATTGGGAAGAGAATCAGAACCAGGCTGCAGATCACTGTCAAACGTAGCAAAGACGTGTCGTATTGGGCACGATAGGCGAACGATGGAGTTCGAAGTTCATGCACATCTCAGTGAGGAATCTGATTTCAACTTCGTTAAAATGCATCTCCTAACTCAATTCTTTCATCATATTCACCAGCTTGGCCACCTATGAAATGTCAGCTCCAAACTTCTGGAGCATGCCATGATGGACATAATGGCTGCATCCCATATATCAAATAGAAACAAGGCGACCAAGCAGATTCTGCGTAGAACCACACAAAGAGACTTCTTTGTATTCTGAAACCTCAATCACCATCTGCCAATACTTTGTCTGGGTGATAATACAACTCCAAACACACTGCCGGCATTTTGAAAGCTGAAGGGCATTCGTACAGATGTCAAGACTCGTTCTGAGTTCACTGTATGGTGTGGATTACCTAAAGGATGGCATCAAATGCTCATCACATGGAGTTTCAAATGCTTCAGCGATATTCCCATTTGTGATGACAATGACAAAGCATATGGTTGCCTGGGGGAGGTGACCTATACTCACTACACTGCAGCTGCTCTACTGGTTGCAAACTTCCAAGAAGATGAAGAAGATGTACACGTCATATGATACACAGGGACTGAACTGTGGCGGAAGTTCAAGTGGGCACAAAATAAATATGCATATCCTTGGCCAAATCAGTATGTGGAAGGAAACATTGCATCCACTTGGGGAAGAATACCAGTGTGTTTAAACTGTCAAGTTTTCGCTCAGGAGAGCAAGTTTGGGGTCGTGACTCCTTTTGCACTCGTCACAACTTTGATATCAGGTCCAATCCGTCAATCCTCCAGCCTGTTGACGGTGTAGGAAAAAGCTCCAGAGGATGATTCCACTTGACAAAGGCCTAACCTTTGTGTTGGATCGCGTCGTGTTGTATCTCTCAGATTGATTGAATGAGCTGCCTATCTCATTCCATATGATATTGCGGATAATAACAATCAATGCTGTATGACTAATACCATTGATTTGACTGCATGCAACTTGTTTCATGACGAGTAGATCCCTTGACGTGACGAGTGCAGAATGCACTTATGGTGCTGGATATAATTGGAAAAATCTTGGTTTACTATATATGGTTTGAAAGCAGATTGATATTTTATGATTGTATAATTGAACTACATGGTGCAACACGTGATGTATTTGTTTGGATGCGAAGAAATTGTGATGAAACAGATTGTGGGAAACAAAAATAATGTAGATATCGTGAAATCAAAATTTGAGTATGAAGTGAGAATTCAATTGGGAAATCCAAATAGATCAAAATGAGTTGACAAAGTTGTATGGCAACGAAGAGATGTCTTTGTGCACAAAGGGACTTCAGTGACAAAGCTGTATAATCGCATGCCTCAGCAACGTCAACACCCTGGCAGAAAGGTCATTGGAGTAATTATTACACAGGCCAATTTCAGAAACCTCAGCAACCCAGCAGAAACCTCGGAAACCTCAGAATGTCAAAAGAGACCTTGCTGATGTTTACCATGGCCCATCTCAGGTGCCTTTGGTACTTTACACACAGGGCATGCTTCTCTGACTATCCTCGTGATCATTGCGATTCCTGGGTAGTCCCCAATCCATGCTGCTCGCAATGGGTAGCAGATACATGAAACTGTCAGCACAATCCCACTCATTACCTGTGCCACTGATATCGACTTGTCTAAGTGGTTTCAGGATGGTATGAATCACATTGTGCCATGAAGAGTCTATATCAGTTGCACCTTTCGGTGGAACTGGAATGAATCCCACCAGAATCCAGGCCTGCCGTGATGCTGCACAACAAACATCTTTCTGAATGTTCCCGATACACGTATATGGTGGTCAGGCGCTCGTGTCACCAGAGATGTTTGTGAGATGGCTTTCGTCCGAGGCAAAGATCACTGGTACAATTCTTATACCATTGGGTAATTACTCCTGTGTTCCCCACCACCACACTCCTGAGTGGATCTCACTATAGATTCGATGATCAGCCAAATTGTACAGCTGCACCAGAGTGAAATCCTGGTGCTCCACAAACAGTAAATGCCCCAAAAGAAACTTGATACACTTGAAAATGTTCCTGCAGTATATGTTGCCATATTTCCCAGGTGCCTGAAGCCTACTCTCTGCTCCCAGTCTGAAGTCAAGACACCTAAGCAGTTCCCAGAGCTCCAATGCTGTCTGGAACAAAGTCATACGGAAATCATCCAAGCCGTACTGCAGATAGTCATTTACCCAAACTTCGTTTGGTGTACCCAGAGCACGGACTTGTTGATAGTCAAACACATTTGCAAATGGATGCCATGTGTTCCAATTTGTTTTCCAGTGTTTATCATAGAGGCACGTAGCCTCTCCCACTACTTGCCCATTTGCAGCCTCCCCATACACTTCTGGCAGGGTGACTCTGCTCGTGGTTACACATGTGACGTGATGTATCTCAGGTCACTGGGGTATAGCAGTGTCCTCAGAGGTATGTGTGGCTGGTATAAACCCTTGGGCACTGTCAGGTGCTCCAGCATTCGTTTACATTGTTGCTTTGCTCATCTCGTTGCTTACTAGATCACCACTTTGCTTCTGTTCCAAGGGATTCCATTACCTCTCCTGTGTCGTCAAACGCCTCTGGGTGATTGTTTCAATAATGTGGAGCAAGCCCAGTGTAGTTGCGGATCGGCTTTCCACATAGTGTGCATCGCAATTGTAAGAACTGGTTTGCCCAAAGACTGATACTGGTAACTGGTGTTACAGTATCTCTGGTAGATGGGGCGTAACAAGTGAATGGTAGATATGGTGTGATGAATATATGGTGAATAGTAGATGCTGCAACAAGTGTATGGTGAATGGTAGATGGGGGGCGACATGTGTATGGTGAATAGTGAAGAGCACCGATTCAGGGGTAAAGAAAGGTACCAAAGATTGAAGTTGCACACCCCTGTAGCGAGATGAGGCTCTGTGCCATATGACATGCAGGCTTGATAAGACTAGACTTGAAACTGACGAACAACTATACGTCACTTCACCTGACACACTGTTTGTACCCTACCAAGTGATTGCGTTTCTGTCCCAAACCCCTACTAAGCCTACAATTTTCGTCATGAGTACCCCACCAAAACCTTTAGGCAGAGGTTCAGATGCACCTGTAGGTAGCAGCAGGGCTTGGATTGCATCTATCTGTGCAGCTCTCTTCCAATAGTAAGGTGATACACATAGCCAGTTCGCAGTGGGGTGACGTACGATCACCCGCGATTTCCCTGATTAGATGTCATTGGCTATCACTCGTCTTGGATGCCATAGCCAATCTTTTCGGATGGCCAGCAAACGAACACCCACACCATCTATAAGCAACGATGGCTAGTTAATCGCTGCGGTCGCTTCTGCTCCGAATTGCCGACGACACACGAACAGCCGGCAAACAGCTGAATGACATCGGCCAGGAAGCTGACGACAAACGGACAGCCGGCAAGCAACTGACTAGCGCCAGCCAATGAGCCGACGACTGCTGGAGGCCTAAGAATACGTGCCGACTCTGAACAGCGAAGCTGCTCTCTATCAACAGAGGCCTATTTGTCTGGAGGTCATCAGATCGAAAGGATACCACTGGTCCGGAGGCACAAGCCCGCGAGCTTGATGTCATGAAGGATACTGATAGTCTGATTATAATCAAATGACGATAAGGACGATAGAGGACCGAGAGATGGAGGACCGCGGTAGTTCCGAAATGAGTGAGCATTGGTTCGAAGGTGGTTATGGGGCGGGAGCTCTAGAGAAAAGCGTAGATAGAAGTATTTGTTTGACAGCGAAGACAAAGGTATAAAGACCTTGGGTTCTTCGAGGGTAGAATGGCATCAACCTTCTGACCGAGGAGAACATGCATTAACAATATACGCATTGGAGAAAGCATATTCTTTTCGTTCGGAACCTTTTAGTGATTTCCACATCCCGAGTGAAGCTTCTAATCTACCTTCGAAGCAGTCCCGAATTAAGTACGGATACTCTTTGACCGCGTAAACCTGGAGTGACGCTCCCGGTGTTACATTATATTGTTAGCAAAGAAATGCTTCCGGGGAAGGTATTCTTTCTATCCACATCGATACATCAAGCAACCTTGATGCCATATGACTCCAACTGTCACTAGTGTTAGCAACGGTTCCAGATTTGGACCCGGCGGGTAATATAGGTCTGCGTGGCAACGGCCTTACCACATCAAAAATCCTCGATTTTTCAAGCGAACTTTCCAATTAAGTCCATGAATATTGGTCAGATAATTTAGCATTTGGTATATCAAATATGCAGCTTTGCATGGCGCATCTTTTGGTATTCTTCGATTTTCAATATCTCTAAAATTCAATAAGCGATTGTGTAAAAACCTCGTTTTTGGGCCCAAAATGGCACCTTTTTCAAAGCCGCTTGCTGAGTTTATGAGATATGCAAAATCGAAGAACTCCAAAAGATGCACCGTGCAAAACTGCATATTTGACATACCAAACACTAAATTCTCTGATGGATATTCATGGACTTATTTGAAGGAACCGTTTGGCAAAAACCCGACCCGGCCAGGTCGGTTCCGGGTTTTCTCGGAACCGCTATAATACAAACGGGCCGAAACTGGACCCGTTGCTAACACTAACTGTCACTGTCGAGTCAACTTCTTCGATTTAGCTGGAATCCCATCACAGCTTGCAGAACCAGAACCACCCAACTTCTTCGATAGCATCGACGCTCTTCTAAACGAAACAGAAGAACCTCGCCAAGATTAATTCTGGGACGCACCTGATACGCCGTATCTGTGGAACCTCTACTGGACAGACGCAGCCAGACAAGGAGGAGGTCTAAGTATCAACGATCCAGTCTTCGCTGATCAGTGGACTAGATACAAAGGCTTGCACGTCGATTGCGAAGTTCATGAAGTGTGTCATTGCGAGCACAACTGCGGAGGAACCCACACAACAATTGGAAGAGCAGCAGCCGCTCTATTGACCATTGTCACAACCATTTACCATTGGAATCGGTGAATGAGTTCGGACGAAATACCACCCCTATTTTGATACCTATTCCCACGTTGCTGGTCCTTAACTACGTACGCCTCGCACCCAGACTACGAGCCATCGGTACAACTGCAGCAAGAATCTGGAGCTCGATTCCTCTTCTTTAACACCACCTCTGTTGAGCAATTTATCGTCATCCTATAATGGTCGGGTCGGACACCAGCATGGCGGACGCCTACACGGTGGTTACAAGGGAAAATGTGTTGATCCTATCCAGCGTTAAGGACAAGCAGGTCACACAATACCCGCCCATCACAAGGAATGATATCCCGGACTGGGTTATTGAGCCTTTGGATGGAATCAACGGGGAGCTCGGGCGAATGGACGCCCTTATCCAGGAAGCAAGGGAGAAAAATTTCGAGATACCGATGGCCCTCCCAGGATTGGCCAAAGCTTACGAAGGCCTCATCATGAGACAAAATGAGATATACGATGCCGTTTACTTTGGAGTGGAAAAGATGGAAAGGGCTCAACTCGAGAAGCATTCCGATATAGTTATCCAATCCCAAGTGTTTGCAGCTAACGTTCAAGCAGCCTTGGTGTTGATGAAGGCCAAATCTACTGAAGATTACAAAGAGCTGCGGTCAGCCCTCAGCGAGCAAATCCAACATTCTGGAACAGCCTGGGGAACCCATTCAACTCTGCTCGATAACAGGGAACGAGCCCAAGAACGTCTTGCCCTCCAAGTGCATACCCAATCCCAGCAGCTGGCGGATGTTCAGATGAAAGCCCAAGAAGATGGCGAACGTATGTCCGGGCTATATGCCAAGTCTCGTCAGGAAGCAAAAAAGATACAGGAGGAAGCACAGAAAAAGGCAGACAACACAGAGAGGGAAAGGAAGACGGCAGAATGAAAGATGGAGAAGGACTTTGAGCGGAAATTCAAAGAACTCACTAGAGATTTGCAGATGAAGCTCTCAGATGAGAGAACGAAGAAATCAGTACGCTCACTGGCCCGGTCAGTATTGACACCAACAGAAGGGGATACCAAGCCTGTTGAGCAAGGATTCCGCCTTCGATATACCGTAAGTAATGTGGTTGGAATAAGGATCAGAGAGGCTGTGACTCCAGAACCGAATGGTAATGGAGACGGCACAGGAGGTGTTGGAGGAGACCCCCCAGCGGACTCCGAGTCTTCTAGCTCCAGCTCGAGTAGCTCCAGCTCTTCTGATAGTGGAGACGACGTTCTCCCACCACTTCCACGACCAGCAGGAACGGATTATAGCGAATCACCTTCGCTACCACCACGAATACTACCCCAGCCACTAAGAGCTCCGAATCCAAGCAAGAAGCAAAAAATTGAACTTCCCTACAAGTGTAAGGGGGACCCAATGGACAGGAACGAGTCCTACCGCCATTGGATTACAGGAGTGGATCGCTATCTCAGATACTTCAATGATGATTATAACAATGACGACGATAAAATCATCTTTGTGGGAAGTATTCTTCGAGAGAAAGCATTGGGCTGGTACAACAACCGAGGGAAACAGCTTAGGAAGCATTTTCAGGTTGACACATGGTCAGCGTTCACCAGCGCTATGGAGGAACGATTCATCGACCTGGAGGAAGAAACAGAATGCCTTGAAAAAATGAAGAAACTGCAGTACAAGGAAGACATCCAGGACTACATCGTAACGATGGAGGACCTGAACTACCATGTCTGCTTATCAGGAATTGCATGGCGGCAGGCTCTACACAGCTGACTCAAAGAAGAAATTAAGGATCGAATATTCTTTTCGAAGATTACCCCAAACGATGACGCAGAATACGAATTACTGCTAAAACCAGTCGGCCGCGCATATGAGAGACGCCTGCAAGAAAAGCACCAACACAACGATCACAAACCCAAAGACAAAAAGAACAATCAGAGGAAGCGTGATGATGATGGTGATAAAGGGAATCATGGAAAGAAGAACTTTGAGAAAGGTTCTGACTCCAAGAAACCTCGAACGGAGAAGAAAGGTCCTATGCCTGTCAATGTAGACAAAGGCAAAGCCCTGAAAGGTATTCCGGAATCTTTGTTGGAAGCAAGAGCCAAGCGCAACGAGTGCAAGTGCTGCGGTTCCTCGGAGCATCGATGGGTATTCTGTAAAAATGCCATCAAGATGTCATCCAGCAAGGAATAGAAGAAGGATAAAAGCCTAAGGTGGAAACGCCAGAAGTAACCACCTCTTCTTTGAAGGTCAAGCCCAGGAGTCTGGCTGACTGAATTACGAAACCGGCAGCAGCCTCAAGCTCTCGAGTGCTTTACGAGGTTGACTCCGATGATATGGAGATAGATGGATGAAACAAGTTTCTTTTGTCTTTCTTTGTTCTATAGGATAGCGGTCTTTCCTATGGGTTCTTATGAGGTACAGACACCTCCGGTTTTTGGTATTTATGGGTACAGATCTTCATATTTCTTTGGATTACATGGGTACAGACATCTGTGTGTCTTTTGGGTTTTTTTTTGGGTCTTACCAATGTGGTCATTGGTATTATAGCTTTTCGATATTCAATATACTTTCTTTTCTGATGTTTAAGAAAGGGTGCCTGAGGATAAGTTCAATACGTGAAATATGCTGGTCATATAGCATCCAAGCGTGACATGACAAACAACTATCATCAAACTTGATTATACTCAATCAATTCTCATCCACCCATCCACTTACAACCACGACCCATTGCGGCCGGAGCTGTGTCGAAAGGCAGTTCACCATGGTTGTCAATTGAAAAGATCGAAAACGCAAGGCTGCGGCCAGCGCACCTCAGCCTGCACCCAAGAAACCAAAGCAACAATTACCACCTGAACCTAAAATGGGTTCAAGACCCACAGTACGCATGTTTGCAATCGTTCGAGACAAGAAGAACGTCCCTGTAAGGGTTTTCTTGGATACTGGGTACGATACACCTATGATATCGAAGCAGTGGGCCGATTCACATGGTGTTCCATTAGTGACTTGAACGGAACCAAAGATAGTCGAAAACTTTAATGGCGAAAGAGTAGAAGGAGCGGGTTGGCAGTACACCTTCCGCGTTACTCTGCGGTATGAATCCCATTATACCAAAGAAACCTTCGAAATTGATCCAATGGAGGATTCGTCTGACATCAGGTTACCTGACTGGTGGATCGTCAAGCATGGAGTACTCAGTGGAGTTACCGAAGAAAATGATAAGCTCCAGTTTACGTCGAAACACTGCCATCAACATTGCACAAAGGCAGTGGTATCTTCGTTCTCAATCGAATATGACAATTCCATTCTAAAGTTTGGAACAGACCCACGATGGATCGGGGTTATTGGTTCAATGCATGTCAATGCGGCACATGAAATTGAGATCGATTGGGTAGAGCAAATTCCATGGCAATACAGCGACTTCAAAACGTTATACAATGGAGAAACTGCCAATGCGCTTCCGCCTCATCCATCCTACGATCATGCCATTGACTTAAAAGATGGAGAACAACCTCCATGGGGTCCCATATACGCTCTCTCAGAAAAGGAGTTTTCGGTCCTTAAAAAATATCTGAAGGCAATGCTTGATTCTGGAAAGATCCATCCTAGCAAGTCACCCGCAGGTGCAACCATACTCTTCGATTCAAAGCCACACAGAAGAGGGTTACAATTGTGCGTGGATTACAGAGGTCTAAATCGTGTGATGATTATGAACCAATATCCATTGCCGCTTATGATTGAACTTAGGGACAGGGTTGCTGGATCGAGGATTTTCACCAAAATTGATTTGAAGGCAGGGTACAACCTCATTCGAATTAAACCCGGTGATGAATGGAACACAGCGTTTCGTACAAGATATAGACATTTCGAATACCTAGTTATGCCCTTCGGATTGGTGAACCCGCCAGCTACATTCCAATATATGATGAACGAGATCCTGTGAGATCCAATCTATCATGGAGTAGTAGTTTATATACATGATATCCTCATCTATACAGAAAATGAAGAAGAGCATGTGCGATTGACTCCAGAAGTCCTTCGTCGATTACAGGAGAACAACTTGGCTATAGCACTCGATAAGTGCGAATGGCACCAGAAGCAAGTTGAGTTCCTTGGGTATCTCATATCGGGAGAAGGTGTCAGTATGTCCGAAGACAAAATTGATACTATTCTGCAATGGGAGATTCCGGAGTCTGTCAAGGACGTCCAGTCCTTCCTCCGATTCGCCAACTTCTATCGACACTTTATCGAAGGATTTTCAAAGATATACCATCCCTTAACGGAATTAACCAAGAAAACGAATGAAAAGTTTAATTGGAAAGCAAATCCGCGAAATCCAATAGCCATCGATATGGTGAAGAAGAACTTCACTGAGGCTCCCATATTACGACATTTCGAGCCTGTTTGGCCCGTTGTGATTGAGACTGATGCAAGTGATTTTGCAATCGGCGCAGTTCCATCCCAAGTCATTGATAGACGATTGCACCCTATAGCCTACCACTCTCGCAAGATGGATAAAGCCGAGATCAACTACGAAATCCATTACAAAGAGATGCTCGCCATAGTATCTGCGTTCAAAGAATGGAGACGTTATCTTGAAGACGCAGCTTACCCAATCAGTGTCTTCACCGATCACAAGAATCTTGAATACTTTACGACTACGAAGATCTTGAATCGGAGACATGCCCGCTGGGTTCAAGAGTTGGCAGGATATGATTTTAAAATGTTCTACCGACCCAGTAGTGCAAATGGGAAACCGGATGCATTATCTAGGCATTCGGAGTACTGCCCCAAAAATGGGGGAGGTAGTGCCGAAGCAATCGAAAACCAACCTATCCACCGCATTCTAAGACCTGATCAGTTGGTAACTTCTGAAGGAAACACAGTACAAGTAACGGCGATGAGGTTATGAGGCGAACTGATTGCAATTTCTTCTGCAAAGTCGAGAGCAATTCCAGTAGTCATGTTCAATTCATGGCTGTTAGTAGCAGTGGTCAGCACCGCAAACAACAATGCTGCATGGCAAGAAGAGTATATCCGAGCTATGGACGGTAACCCAAGCTCAGACATTTCATTCGAAGATGAAGCCCTGTATTATAAAGACAGACTGTGGATTCCGGACGATCTGCAGTTGAAGAAACAGATATTGGAAGCGGAGCATGATTCGAATGTGGCTGGACATATGGGGCAGGACAAGACAATCGAGCTGGTCAGACGAAATTTCTTTTCGCCAGAAATTGAGAAATTCATCGAAGATTATGTCCGCTCATGCCCTTAGTGCCAAAGGAACAAAGCAGCGTGCCACACTCGCTACGGACTTCTACAACCCTCGAATTAGCATACCGCCCATGGGATTCGATTTCTATGGACATCAATATCGAACTATCGGTATCAGAATGATGCCCATCGGTATGGGTAATCGTCGACCGATTTACCAAAATGGCCCACTTCATTCCATTAAAAGATGGTGAGAAGAAGGCTACAGACCTGGTCAAAATCTTCTTGAAAGACATATGGAGATTTCATGGTCTACCATCGAACATAGTATCAAATCGGGACTCTAGGTTCACCTCCACGTTTCGGTCCTCGTTGGTCGAAGCTCTTGACATCAGGTTAAA